>BPLS01015845.1:0-11094 GCA_019656275.1 Rhododendron kiyosumense | reverse complement strand
TATGAGGAAAGTGTGGTTAGACCAACTTACGATTGGGAAGAGGAAGATGTGAAAGGAAAAGCAACATATGTGGAATATTTCATTCACAAATCTCCGCAGAAATTCAAACGGGGCAGGGACGGTCACTGGGAACCGACAGTTGAATGCGAACAACCGGACTTACAAACAGAGGAATTAGGACTAATTACAAGCAGAGGAACGAGGAATGAGGAGGACAAGAAACTGGTCCAGAAAGGCTGGTCCATTTTTTGTTTAATTGTGGCAATCTAGTTTTCGTTAAATTCCTTAGGCAATCGAACCTTTTAATTACCATGTTGCGTAGATTAAATTTTTTCTGTCGCTGTGTCTCTGACGTACAGTATACCGTTTTTTTCAGAGCCGTTCAATGCTTATGAATCCATTTATATCTAACGGCTCCAGATCTAGTTATGCCTCAGAGTTGGGTTCTAAACAAGTCTTCCTGTACTTTTTTGTTGAAAAAGCATAGATTCTATTCGGCACATTTTTTAATGTCGACGATGAAGTAACGCATGTACTTGAAACAAGTTTTTAAGGTAGACAATAGTACAAGAGCCAAATTATCAAACACCTACAGCATGTGGTGTTGAAGCTGTGATATAGACTCAGGTGAAAATAATTTTGGGTTGACATGTGCTGTTGCTCGTGCTCTGTTTTTGTGGTTCTATTGGGCTGATTAATTTCTAATATTCTTTCTTTTTTTCTGTTGGCTTCTGCAAAACATCTTGTTTTCGTTTTCTTTGATATTAGTAGCTTTCTTGAGGCTCTAATTTGGAAATTTTTACGCTCTTTTCTTGCCTATTCTAACTAGTTTATCTTGATCTTTTTCGTCGCTTTTTCTTTTGATGAATAAAAAACAAAGTCTTCGACCACGGAACAGGAGAGTTCGCACTATAGCGCTGGCAGGCCAGGCCAGCCGTGAGCCACGGTGGGAATGGGCTTCCTAAAAAGTCAGCCGGGGCTGGCGTCAGCATAGAATGAAGGGGGACGCCCCTAATGTTGTCTTGGCAAAGCCAACTTCTTGGGTTGCGGGCAGAGAAAAGCTCAAGCAAAGACTCGGGTCGAGGCAGAGTGTAATTAAGAGAGTCATTCCATTTTAGCCTATTTGTCAAACGACTACTAATTCACTTATGACATTAGTATTAGCCGCTTACCCCGGAATGGAATACTTCCGTAACTTCCGTTTTGCGTCTAAATTCTTTTCTCTAATACGGGTTGTAACGAGGATCTTGGGAATTAAACAAATACTGAGTATTAGAAATAACTCTGTTACGTTCCTGTTACCCCTATGCTTGAAACTTGAAAGGTACGATCATCAAGTTTGTCACACACGCAACAAATCTCACTGATCAGATGAATACTCATGTAATTCAGACACATTTATCTTGAAGTTTATACTTAAAATCATATCAGTCTCTAAATTTTAAGCCAAGCATTTTTTCATTCATGCTAACACCAAATCACTACGATCATTACAAACTTTATGAGCCGAATAAGTATGAACAATTTGAATCACTCATATGAGTCCGGAAAAGCACAACAGGCCAATCTCGCGGTTATTCTATAAGCCAATGTATCTTCACACTGAATAGAAATTTAAATCGCTCGGTGCTCGCCCACATACTCAAATTAGTCTCAGAAAATGGTAATGCGGGAAGCAATTGCATTCATCTGTGATGAAAATTTTGATTTCGAAAATGTATATTTATGCGGGGTAATATCGATGAGAAATTGACAGAGGATGTTTCTTAAAATATCTTGATTTTCTTGTTACATTTCAAGACAGGATATCATGGAGGCGGACAAGTGCTTCAACAAAATGCAAGATGAAGTAAGGCCTAACAGTGAGACATTAAACTCAAGTGTTTTCAGCGTCTAGGGAGAATGGTAATCGTTTGCAAGGAAAAATTTACATGGTTTTGCACTTTTGCTATTGAAAATGGACTTTATCACTGTTAAAGCATTCAACTCAGAATCAATTGGCAATGAGTGGAGAGGCCACCCAGGTTCATATGCTAGTTTTTGGAGTAGATAATTAACCAATATAGGACAAACTCTAACATTCCGCCGCATGTGTGACCCCCGACTCATACATGGAGAGGTATATAAACGATGAATAGCACACTACAAGAAATATAGGCTTTCCCGGCACTCAAATCCCGGCATTTGCAAAAAACCCTGGGAATGACTAAAAAAGACTCGCCGACAGCCGGAGAAAACAATGGGCAAAGTGGGTCCCCCAATTTCATCTCCTGTTCACACACAAAACGACTGTGTTTAGAATAAACCCTAGCCCAATTTCACCCCCAAAATTCCCTCCTGCAATTTCATCCCCCGCTCAAAATTCCCTCCCCCAAAATTTCAGCAAAAGCCCTAGCTGCTCCCTCCTCCTCTATTATACACGCCTCTCTCGTTGCTCTCAGGTAAGCTCTCTCTCTCTCTCTCTCTTTCTCTCTCTCTCTCTCCATCTATTCCGATCGATGTCTTACTCTCTCTACGACTGCACGCCTGCGTCGGAGTCGGCGAACAATTTCTCACACCTCTCTCGCTGCTATCCCGTACACTCTCTCTCCCTCTCTCTCTCTCCATCTAATCTGATCGATTACCTCTCACTCTTTCTCTGCGACTGCAGGACGTGCACTGGCGTCGGAGTCAGAGACGGCGACAAGAGGCTTACTGAATCGATTTTGTTTCATCAATTAGTTCTGGTACACACACTCTCTCTCTCTCTCCCTCCTGTTGTTTGCATGTATGCGTGTATGTATATGTAGATTTTCGATACTGAAATCCGAATTTGTTGATTAGTTTATCAAATTTGTTCCTTTTGATGCCGACACAATGAGATTGTTTAGTATTTCTCTATTCTGAAACTTGTGCCATTTTGGTTTATGCCGTAGTTTTTTTAATGGAGTAAACTTTTTTTTTTTTTAATCGTTTTATCTCCTTTATGAAACTAGAGAGATTAACCTCACCAATATAGGTAATGGTAGGTGTGACTAATCAATAATCTAATCTCAATAACTAAATTAAACATCCTGACATTCCAACATCTAACTTGCTGACTTACCAAAAAAAAAAATCTAACTCGCTGCCCGCCATAACTTGTCGCTCTACGTGCTCAGCAGTTGTTTTTTCCATTTTGCTAAAGAATGAGAAAACACTTGCTTTTCATAGCACTCTCACTCATGGTGGCTTCTAACATTCATTCCTAAAGTCATCCACAGCGGTTCAGTCAATGCTGGCCCCGATGTTTGCGGTGCCTAAGCCCGACCCCAAACTTGGTTGCCCCACTTACTATTAAGTCATAGAAAACAAGGTTACATTGGGTTTACATTTTTTTTTTCCGTTGCCCCATGGCGGGAGGCTGCCCAAGTCCAAGGTCTTGTGAGGCTTACCTCGGACCCGGCTTTGGGTTCAGTAAATAGTCTCTAATACCTTTACCTGAGATTGCTTTTGTGACACTTTTTTTGGAAATATTTTCTTGCAAAATGAGCATCCATAAAGAACCCAAATAAAAGAAGGGAGTGGAGTCCTAAATAGTAGTAACATGTCTTGTTGGATTATTTGGATAAAAACTGAAAAAACGAATCCACTTTTGCATACAACATAATTTAATGGTTAACCTCTACTGAGTACAACAAAAACTTCCTGTTCAATCTTTCTGAGCTTAGGTTCTTATTGAAAGGTCTTGACCCAGTTAGGCATACCAGTAACCTAATGTAACAAGAAGATCCAACCACTTCCTATCGAATCGACTTTCTTAAGCTGCATTGGCAATCCAGAGAAACCAGATTGGTAACGGTTGAATTCATCGCAACTTCTTCCATTGAGATGAATTATTCAATACTTCAGCACCGCCATGCGTCCCTTCTTCTTTCAACTCTGCAAAAAAATGAGGCCAGCAGCCCTTAGAATCTTGAATTTTTGTTGGGATCACATAGAAAAACAAATGTGGTACACCGATCGCAGCCGGAACCAGCTCCATTTCCACGACCGAATCAACAGGCTGATTCTCATCATCAATGCGAGGTAAGTTACACAATTTTTTCGTCTCTCATTTTCCCTTTTTTCCCTCATACATTAATATAGTCTTTGTGATCTAATTGGGATATCCCAGCTGGGATCTACGGCTGCTGCTGACCCTGCCATGTGGAAGCAAGCTGAGGCAAGTCGAGATGCTCGTAAGGTGGGTTGCACCACCCTCTTATAAGCTCAATAATCTATTGTAGTCATCTTTCTTTTAGGCTGAGATTATAGTCTTCTTGTTGATAATTGGAATCATGAGCTGAAGTTTTGTTTTTGACAATGTGCTTGTGTTGTATATGTTAGACTACAAGAGTCACAAACAAGAAGAGAAGAACATCGCAAAATGGTTCAAATTGAGTTTCTTTGGGGCAGTTTTTGTTGCTTTCACTGTGAGTTGCTGCTTCCATTTTCTTGCACTCTATCTCCCAATCATATTTGTGCTTGGACTGGTATACTACTACAATGAGTAGCCTGAGCAAGAATTTAATGAGCAGTATTGGCGCATAGTTTTTGTGAATCTGATTGTGGTTGTTTGTTGCACTCTGTTTGTGATTGGTTTTTGCACTTTGTTTGTGACTGGTTTTGTGAAGATGCACTCTATTTTGTGACTAGTTTTTGCTCTCTGAACTTGTGAAAATGTAGCTCTTTGAGCTTAGGAATTGCAAGTCTCCAAGGGAATAGATGGACCAATAGAATAGATACCCAACCCACACACACACACACACGGACCAAAGAATAGATGGATCAGATCACAACTTTCCTGATCCCCTCAAGGCATCTCTTATAATCCTCCACATATCCTTAATGTTATACTTTCCTTTGATCCAAAGTGCCATTCTTGTCTTCACCAAATCAACAATCGGTTGTTGTCCAGTTTTGGCTATCGTTTCAGCTATTTGCTAGGTTGCTGCTGCTGTCCAGTTATCTGTTATGTTGTTATGTTGCTGCCATGCTACTGCAATAATCATGGTGTATTTTGGCTGCCCTATTGCTTGATCCAGCTCCATATTGGACCTGTATCCTCTAGATCATGTGGATGGGGTTGAATCCACATGAGTGTATCCAACTGCTGCTGTCATTTCTGTTCTGTTCTGCTATGTTTTGGATGTTATTACTGCTGCCACTGTTATCCTGTTAGGCTGGTCTGTTATGTACAGTCCAGTAATTGAGGGGTTCCGCTACTTATCAGCATTTGAAATGTTATGCTGCAATTGAAGTGTGCAGCTGCAATTACTTGTTTGTCATGCCTGTTTGTTTTTTGCAAATGACCTTAACTGCTGATCTGTAGAACGTTGAGGCTACTGCTGACCTGTTTTGCTGTAGTTGTGTTGGAGTCTAAGCTAGCTATTTTTTGTGTTTTGATAAAAAACAAGTTCAAACAGGTTTATTAATGTGCGTAGTCAACGATTTGGGATTAGTATTTAGACAAGTAGATTACTTTAGCATGCAGTTTTTCACTCCTTTTTCTCTTTTCTCGATGAATACATACATTTTTTGTGTGGGTTTCATAGTTTGGTTACCTGTTACATGACCTGTGTAATTTCAAGTGATTTTACTTTCCATGCTAGGAATGTGTTGTAGTGACCGACTTCTATAGATAATTGATCATGCTTTATGTTACTCGATTTTTGTGGCTCTTAGAACTCACTGTGTCGTTGAGTGCTTATGATTGGTTTCATGTATGAAAAAGCATGACTTACGAAATTTGTTCCTTAGAGAGGCAGTTGAGGTGTTTGAAGTGATGCTTTTTTCGTTTAGCTCCAGATAAAAAATATGTAAGAATTTTGTTGTTATTCTCCATTTATTCAGGAGATGAGTCTTTTAAGTATCACCAAGCATGACTTCTTGGTTTGGCTTGTATGTGGCTTCTTTTAAGTATCATCAAGTTCTGTCCTTGTTTTTGGCTACTAAAGGCGAGTTTTTCAATATGTTTGAAACTATGTTCATGACGGAGCTCATGCTTTGCAGTTTGTGATTATCTCTTTGTCTGGCTGGGGTTTGCTCTTCTTTGGGGGGTTGAAGTTCTTCACCGGAGGCAAGAAAAACAAGGAAAGGTAGTGTTTTATGATCTTGAAACCTTGAGTATCAGATGTTACCTGTTTATTCAAGTTTGTTTAGGGATTATTTGTTTGTCAACATTTTGTGGTCATATGGATAAGGCGTTCTTTCATTTTTGGCACTTTTGCTCTTCTTTTGTCCTCCATTATGAAGTGCTGTTTCCATAAAGATTGGGTTGACCATGAAAGTACCTCAAGTAGAAGTGAACAATGCATCCGTTATTTAGAGATTCAGCCTAAGTTATAAGGATGCTGTACTAAGTAAGAATTAACATGATGTGATGTTACCAAAAAGACTGATGGACGGTAGTTTTGCCAAGAATCTCAAGAACTTAGAGCAGACTGTCAAAACAAGTACTTGTTATAGGCAAAAGACTCAAAACTAAGTTTTCTTTGTTGGGACACAGTAAAATTGTATGCTTTTCCTCCTTAAAAGTAATATGACAACGCGCATTCCGTAGAAGGCACTATGGCCAGTTCTCTCCCTCAAAAGTCGCCACTTCCTTGGAGCCTCCAAGTTGATTGCACCATCTTCACTTAGAGCAGTTTTGTGCCACTCATAAGGCTCTTCTACTAACAATCTTCCCGCTTGATTGCTGGCAGTTAAGTAATCAGTATTCAGAATCCACCTGCATTTGAGGTGGAATCAATGTTAGGCAAACATTAAAATGCAACTCCATATTCCACATCAGAGTAAGCAAGCTGCTATTTGAATGAAGTTCTTTCTTTTGTAATGAAAATAGCAGTTGATTATCGATATGCAAAAGTACCCAAAAAAAATTGTAGTACAGCCATACCTTCCTGATGCTGCAGCAGCAAAAAACTTTTCTGTCCTACGTATCGGATCTGGAACAATGAAGTGTGTAGCCTGATACGACCACTGGTGTGAATCTCTGCAGACCCTTCCTTTCAAACGTCTAATAACCTGCTGAAATTCCTTTCTTTGTAGCCTATGCCCGCTTAGTATGAACCACACAGGTTCAACTTTCACTTTTAGAATGTTTTTCACTGTTGTTGAATCCTGATTAGTGACAACAGCGTTCGGATCGATCTTATTGTAGACACCCTATTCTGGACTATCCAGACCGGCACGTTCGCGGTCTTTTATTTTCCCCAATGATGATTAAACGATTGAAAACTCCCCCGAGGTCGATGGAAGGTCGTGAGCTTTGAGCGTTGGACCCTCTCCTTTCAAACCATTTCAAGCCTCTTCAGACCCTTTCAAATCCAGAGCCAAATAAGCCTCAGCAAAGCCATACCTGGCTTACGCCACCTCTTCTTTGGCGTGCGCCAGGAATTCGCCACGTGTTGGACATCGACCGTTGACTGAGTTTGACCTGGCGCACGGCGTCTTTCAGGTGGCGTACGGAGGGTCAAGGCCGGTCAAATCACCGCTTTTCTGTCACGTGCTCGAAACTTTGTAACTACCACAGTACACTGCAGAGCCCCCTGATCATTCCTCTGCAGGCCCGTCCCCCTCTCTCTCCTACACACCCCATCAAGGCAAGTCCCATGCATTAAATGCATGGGAGGCTACTCCCTTAACCCAACCAGCCCTTAACCCAACTGGCCAGGCCTGGTCTCAGCTCTCTCTCCTCCATAAATACCCCCCTTGCATTCATTTGCAAGGGGTTAGCAACATTAACTCCTCAAGTTTCCTTCCCTCTCCTTCATTCTTGTTCTCCCATTGCAAGAGTGAGATATAGAGAAGGCTCTCACATCCCTCTCCACTGATCAACCACCACATACCCTCCATCTTCAACCCTCAAAGCTCACTCCCTTTTCTCCATCTCTAGTGCCAAAGGTATACCACCTTTGCACTGCTTTCGGTTTTCAGCCCCTGAGGGGAACCAGAAGGGTTCTGGCTAGTAACTGATACTAGTCCAGGCCCCTCTCTGGTAAAAATAAATCAGTCGTAGTGGACTATCTATGGCGCACGCCAGCTATGTCATGCCGTACGCCATCTCTGGCTGTATGAGCACAGTTGGCATGGGGATCATGGAAGGCCTATCTATTGCTCTTTTCCTTCATGTCATCACCTCCTAGCATGCTAATAACCAGCTTATTGTTTTCTGTACTTTAGAACTGTTTAAACGTAGCTTTCAATACCTATATCCTTTTGCTTTATAAGGCCCCTGGGTTACTTCTGGTCATGCTCCAGAGCCCAGATAGTGTAAAGCCAGACCCTGACTAGCTAGCAAGAATGGCGTACGGCCTCCGTAGGGTGGCGTACGGCACGTTTGGTGCAAGTCAGTGCTTGGCCCTTACATCATGCTTCCATCTTGGCCTCTTGTTTCCTCCCCACTCTGTTTATGGGGTTTGTTGTATCTTTTCTTGGCTCTTAGCCCTTTCCTCTTGCCCATTTGTCTGTAATATGTACTCAGCTTATATACTGAAACTGCGTGGTTTGTCCTGGGTGTGCACTGGTCCCTTCCAGAGCCCAGAGGTTTGAGAGTAGGAGCTGTGAGAAATCAGAAGGGTAGTGTACGCCAGCCTAAAGGTGGCGTGCGCAGGGTGTGTTGGCGTGCTATGGTTCTGCCATGGCGTGCCAGCGTGTCACCTGCTCACGCACCCGGCGAGCAGCGTACATCATCTCACTGAACTCTTACAGTGCTTGTTCTCAATCTATGTTCTTATGTTTATTCCAATTCAAGCGAGCAAACCATCATCCATAAAGCATTTTCGTCACATAAATTGCAAGCTGTTACAGTCTTAACCCCTATTTACTGTTCCCCTGCCCTAATTGGCTAAAAAATGATCAAATGAGAGAAAAATGCAAACGTTTTACAAAATGCCCGAGTAGAGACCGATCCCCGGATTGGGCGAGAGGGGGTGCCATAAAACCCTTCCCCTCTCGTAACCTGGCTCCCGAACCTCAGATATCGAAGGTGACGACGGACCAGTTTGCGCCTTTTCAAATCAAATCAAATCCTTTTTCCAAACAAAGCAAAGCGTAGCAAGCGTTCTCGAGTTCGGTTCCTTGGGTGCCTCACCGCTAAAACCCGAGTGGCGACTCTGAATCGAAGCGTTTCGCCGCACCGCATTTTCAAAAGAGGGCCGCAAACCAAAATCGGGCGATTTTCGGGGCGCGTGCCCACACTTATTTCACTTTTAGAATGTTTTTCACTTTTACCAGCGTTTTATAAACGCCGGGAAAGCCATTATTTCTTGTAGTGGCACTTGGATCACAACAAATAACGATGCACTTATAGTACAAACAAGGGAAACAAATTCTCCAACACCCTAACTCAGAACTCTGATACGTACCAGGCAAAATTCTGGAATTTCTAATCATTTAATTCATCTTTGATCACTATATATACAGAGTACAAGAGTTTCAAATCCCATAAGTCATAGGAATATGCAAGATTAGTGCAGCTAGCATAATTACAAGATATACTATAATGGAGCTTTTGCTTCTTCTGCCTCCGGTTGGAGTTTCCTTGGTCCCTGGCCTCCGGGAGCCTAGCGGCATTGGGTGGAGCGGGGAGTTTTTGGAGGTTGCGGGGTTGTGGTTTTGGCAGAGATTTGGCAGGTGGTGTGTTTGTGTTAGTGGGCGGTTGTGTAGGGTGGTGTCTGTAGGCTGTTTTTTTTCTAACTTTGTTTTGCAGGTTTCTATTTATTCAAAAAATGATCGGTAAAGTTGCGGTTTTGATCGGTGATGCTTCCTTCTGGTGGTGGTGGGGTGGATGTGATTCTCATGGTTGGGTTGCTCAGGTCGCTTTGTTTGTCGAAGTTCGATCGGCGGCCAATCCGAGTTTCTCAGTCAGGCAAAGGGTGGTTAACATTTTCGTCACTCAAGATTTTTTTTATTGCTGATTGAGATCGGGTGCTATGGGGGTTTTGTTGTTGGTGGTGGTGTGCTCCTCTTTGCCTTGTCTATCTTCAGCATTCATTTCAGTAGACAAGTTTCTGTCGTCGGTCTCTACATCTGGAGAGGCCGGGTCAACTTAACGGTGAGGCTAGGCTCCGGTGTTTTGTGTGACTGTGGAGGTTGAAGGTGGTTAGGGTTTGAGGGTTGGTTTGGGTGGGCTAGTCCAAGGGTTAGGCCGGATTTGGGTGTTTTGGGTTTTCTTTATTTATTCTGGGTTTAAGGTTGGGCTTTATTGCTTATTTGTTTTGGACCTTTGTAGACCTTTGGGTACTCCGGGCTTTTGCCCTTGAGGTGTGTATCTTCTATCTCTTTGTTGGATCCCCTTCTCATTTCCCCCCTTTTTTAATAAAATTTAATTTTGCTGATAAAAAAAAAAAAAAAAACCCTATGAGATTTCGAACATGAGACCAAAGAAGAGATCAACCTTTAAGTATCAGGCCGAAAAAATCTTTTGGGGTTATAGGGAGCAATTTCAATCTAATTTCATACCTAAACTTGAAAATACATGCAAGGAAATCTTTAAAATTCCACAATAATGTATTAATTGTGTGGAGTTTTATGTTTTAATTTATAAGGGAGTATTTTTTTTTGTATTTTTTTCCCTTAAAAAGGTATATACTGTAATTAAAGTTAACCCTAACATGCCGACTATATATGTTACGATACAAATATTAGTATCCTCCCCCTTCATCTTCTTAAGAGAACAATGGGAAGGAAGCGTAATAGGGATCCGAGAAGTAGGTCAGCAGAAAGAAAAAAGAGGAGGAAGGAAAAAAACAAAACATCAGAAGCGAAATCATGTTTTCCAAACATTAATCTTCCGGAAGACATCATCGTCGAAATCCTCTCAAGAATATCCCTCGGTTCTCTTACCCGATTCACCTGTGTTTCCAAGCAATGGCGTTCTTTGATCTCTAATATATGCGCCACGAAAACCGGATCGCCGACAATTCTCCTTATAACCAAGTCGAGAGCATATTCCTTTTCACCTCACTCCGTTGACAGGAACCACCAAAAAGTTCATGCGAAAAGGGTTTATGTTCCTTGGAAAAAGATTAAATTATACAGTGACAATTTTAGAATATTGGGATCATGTAACGGGCTGCTGCTTATGCATAT
>BPLS01015841.1:0-17881 GCA_019656275.1 Rhododendron kiyosumense | reverse complement strand
AAAGCGGCTGAAAGATGGCTGGTAAAATTTTTGCGGGTATCGACACCGCTAAAACTCAAGAAGACATCATATTTGAATGGTGTTGCGAAGGAGGAGGGCGTGGAAGAGGAAGAAGCTTGGTTTGCCCAAGCAGTCTCCATGGACCAAGCTCAAAGATGAATGATAGATGTAGACCTGTGCCTTTACCAAGAGACAAGGGGTAGCCCTGTATACTTCTCTTCTTGCTAGGTGACTTGTTTGATTATAGGAGATTCATACCCCTGTAGAAAGGGGGGAAATCAACTGTTAAAAGAATATAAAAGAAGAAGAAGAAGAAGATATTCTCATGTTAGAAACCTTCCAGGTGTTACTAGCACAAGTTACAATCAAAATCAGTACTCTTCTCTCTCACTGTTGAAAGCATATCCCAGTAGCGTACTTTTCGATTCCTGAACCAACGCCTGCTATTTCTTCCCGACGAACTTAATAGAAAACCTTCTCAATTAAGCTCTCACAAAACGCTGACAAAATACAAGCAGAGAGATAGAGAAAATAAATAAGCAGAGACACCAAAATCAAGCAGAGAGCATTGAGCATCTCACAAAATCTCCGTGGTTGTAGTTAAGCAAAGAGCTGTTGCGTTGTCTTCCTTTGCGGGAGAAAATTAAGCATGAAATTCCCTGTAACAACGTATGGCGAGAGGTTAACATGGGAAACATTGATCTGATACAGTAACGTTGAAGGTTTTTGCAGTGGAAGTGGAGGAACAAATCGCGTAGCTTTCTACTAATCTAGTATATTAGGGTTGACGGGTGGACTTCTGTACAATGTTACTTTACCCCTTAGACGGGGGAAAGTCAGTTGTTTATTTTCAGTAGTAATATTTTACGTAACTTTTAAGTTGCGTGAATGTGCCGCGAAAAAAAAATTGTTCCAATCAAATTATTAGATGTTTTCGATAGTGAATAAATTGTTAAAATATGTAAGTTGTGTCCGGTAGTGGTAGATGAGTATATGAGTGGAAAAGTTATTAGAGAAGGAGTTGTTGACAAATTGTTAGTTAGTATGAACAAGATGTTAAAATACCAAAATTTATTGATTTCTGAACAGAATGGTAAAATGGACTAAGTTTTTCTCCCAAATTCTTACCTAAAATCCACCCGAGTATAATACTCTCTTCGTTCTTTTTAAATGTCTATTACGGCTGTACATGCCATTTTCAATAGTTTATATCTCTCAATGTATATTATGTAAAATATTCAATATGAATCTTGTTTGATACATTACAATTGTTCCTATAAGTCAATGATTTTAAAAATATAAAATATAATACACGTTGAGAGATATAAGCTATTGATAATGGCGTGCAGAACCGTAGTGAACAATTAAAATTGGACAGAAGGAATACCATTTTTTTCTCGAATTGAGGGATGGTGTTGTGCAGTGGTGTACGCAGCACCGGCCGTCGGATCGTACATCCGATGGCTCGGATCTCATCTCAACAATGAACGGCTCTAGATTGTTGATTGTCAAGATGAGATCCGAGGCGTCGGATGTACGATTCGATGGCTCAAAAGTGTACAACATAGTCACTGCACATCACCAATCTAAAGTCCTTTTTTTCCTATTACCAACATTGCCAGTCTTGAAAATCAGTTCAATTGTGAATCCACGAATAAGAAAAAAATTAAATTCTACACGGTTGTTGTAATATTCCGAAAAATTTATTAAATAAAAATTTCTTGATATTATTTCAAAAATTATTTTCATTATTTTCCGATTTGCTAGTTAATAAATTTTGATTTAATTAGTTAATTTCCTTCTAAATTCAATTTGGGTGTACTAATACCCACAAAAAATATTTTCATGGCTGTTGAGATTTCTATTCCATAAACCGAGACAGGGCTTAGTCTAAAAATATTTTTGTTAGTCTATAATAATATTTTCAAATTTTTTTGAATTCAAAAATCGGACCGCTGTACACTGCGTAACACGTTTCCATGCCCGCGATAATAATTTTTCCTCCCCTTTCCCTTCATCAGCACCAGCCCCACCCCACCTTCCTTTTCCTTTTTTCCCCTTCCCCTTTTGGGCCTTTTCACCTTTTTCCCTCCCTCACCCGGCAAACCCCCTCTCCTTTCCCTTTCTTTTCTTTGTTTTCTTCTCTCCTTTTCCACCTCCCTTCCCAGTCTATAATGCTAGCCACGCAGACTCCACACACAGATCTTGCACAGCACATGAGGTGGCTGGCTGAGTTGGGGGAAAAAGGGGCCCCGCTCATTGTCATTTTGCATTCAAAAATGGTTCCAAATTGTCATTTTGCATTCAGATCTTGCATAGCACATGTGATCATTATGTAATGTTCCACATCATATAACAATCCTAAAACTCGAAATTAGTATTTTAATATTTTATTTCTAATTTAATACCACTATTACTCTATTCACATACTATTATTGTTATTTGTTGATTTGTGCTAAAGCAAAGATCACAATTAAACTTATAAAATGAGGTATCGTGCGTAGTACGTCTAACATTTAGGAAAAAATCTAATATGCACACCTCAAGAAAACACACACCATATTCAACAAATGGACCCTAAAGTGTGAATCTAACCCCACCCTTACCAAATGATAATTTTAGATTCCTCACTCAATCCTTAAAATAAAAAAAGGGGCTGACTATTTGCAGCCACAAATTTCCTAAGCCTAGCCCGTGTTAAAATTAATGCTTTTCAGACAAAAATACCCTTTTAAAAAATGGACAAAAATACCCCAAATGAAACGACGTTGTTTTAGGTAATCTTCCTCCTTACTCTTCTTCCCCAACGCACCTCCCACCGAAAGCTGCTACACATACAGATTTCTGTGCACAGATTGTGCACAGATTTCGTTGTGGGGCCCACCACGGGTCCCACACGAACCATCCGAGCCGTTCATTAAATGTAAAACATTTTTTCAAAGGTCCCCATAAAAAATAAGCTCAATCCAATACCTATAGATGCTTCATCCAACTACCTAACTTTTCATTCAGATTTTCAGATAATGAAAAGTTATATGGTTGGATCGAGCATTTATAGGCATTGGATTGAGCTAATTTTTTATGGAGACTCTTGAAAAAATATTTTACATTTAATGAACGGCTTGGATGATTTGTGTGGGACCCGTGGTGGGCCCCACAACAAAATTTGTGTACAATCTGTGCACAGATCTGCTGTGTGGATAGACTTTCTGCCTCCCACCTACTAGTCTTTTTTTTTTTATCTGCACCTCCCACCTGTACCACCACCTCACCCGTCCCCTCCTCCTACCCCCCACCACCACCGCCGCCGTCATTACATCCGTCACCGCAGCAACTGCCACCGACTCCGTTGTCAACCGCTGATTTTTGTATGAAACTTGCATTTCTTCACCGACGAACCCAGTTCCATCGCGCATTTCGTGAATGCGTTCTATGGAGCATGACTCATTTAGAATTTGCGTTTTTTGCATTTTTAACAGTCAGAATCTGCTTTTGCAACAAAAAAAAAAAAATATGACGCATCTCCAAGATGTGTTATACAGTGTTCAAATTTTAGAATCTGAAATCTATAAACATTTTCAAGTTTTAAATTCTGAAATTGTCAAAAAATTTCAGAAATGTGTATCCGAATTAATATGTCGGAATTTTTTTTTTTGAAATTTTGGATACACAGTCCACTGTTATTGGTCTTCCTCCCCTCCCGGCGTTCACGAAATGATGTTGCTTGACAAAAACAAATTTTTTTTTTTCCCGCTTTGTTTTGCTTTGGCCAATTCCAGTGGGCTTCGACCCAAGCCAGAACTAATACTACGCAAATGGAAAGGAATGAGTAAAAGTTGTTCGGGAGGTGAGAGGAGGGAGGCGGATCAAGCTCATCGCTGACTGGTTAGGAGGATTGAGATAGAAAACCCACATAGAGAGAGAGGGCATCAATTACCAGAAAACCGGCTATCCTTCGGATCAATCACCATCGTGGTGGGTTTTCCCGTCTGGTGTGGGGAACGGTGGTTATGGAGTATTTGGTGGTGGTGCAGGAGAGGGCAATTTTGGAAAATTATGGATATTTGTTTGGTTGCATTTAGGAAATTGTTTTAAGATTTGTGGGTTAAATTTAGAACAAATTAAGCTTAGAAAATTTGTGGTTGCAAATAGTCGGCCACTAAACAAATGTTGTCGGATAAATTTTCAAAAAAAATATTTGTTGAATTTACTAAATTAATACAAACACTATAATAAAATTACTTCAAGTGTTGAATTACTAGAAATTTGATCCCTCAAAATCATATTCTCATTGCATCTTAAGATTCTGCCTTCTAAACATAAACTATTGGTTATTAGTGGGATTTCCCGGCTTTGGGCAAGTCCAATACAAGAACCTATACAACTATTTTTTTTATTCAATTTAACACTTTGGGATCCATTTCGGACACAAATTCGTGATTAGAATTGTTTTTATCTTATTACACTCATAAAGTTGTTTGTTTTAAAATATTAGATATCGATAATAATAGGAGGTCATGAGTTTGAATCTCTCCATCTACGTGTGTTATTTAGGGTTTTTCTTTTCATTCTTCATTTCTCTCTATAATAAACTTATTTCTTGTATTGGTTAAGTTGTTGAGTTTAATTATCTCGTAATTTCTTACATTAATGTAGTGTCTCGAGTTTGTATCTTATCTTTTATGCATGATGTAAGTAATCTCTTTTATCGATTAACAAAAAAGGGTAGAGATAGAGTTAGAGCCAATCATAATAGGAGTTGCTCGGTAAAGTTAGAGCCAATTGTCGCGTGCTCATGCTCGCCTAAAATTGACTCTGACCAATGATGAATATAGGGTAAAGAGGAAATTTTAGCGTACAAGAATTTGAAAAAAAAATGGTTGGAATTGAAACAACGTACTAAAAGAGTACTACTAAAAAGAAAAGGATTGGGAGAAGTGACAAAACATATCAAATACGACAATATGAAAATACAGAGAGAACTTTGCGTATCCAATTTAATGAGGGGCATGAGCGTCCAAAGAAACTGTAGCAGTACAAAATTCGGTGGACACAAGAACTACCAGCTAGCATTGGTGGTTGGTTCTTGTTCCCCTCCGTGGAGGCCAATAGTTGAGCCCCACGAGTGATTGGGTTTGGAATTTTAGGACTATGGATAACCTCTGAGCCACCGTTAACTAACATATCCTACTAATCTCTGCTAACTATAAAATATTGGCAAAAAAAAAAAAAACTATTGTGGACACATTCCAAAAGAAAAGAAAAGAAAAGAAAACCTGACGCAGAGGAATTAACAAAAAGATTAGTTATATATTAATCGAACGAATGATAAATTCGAGTCCACAAGGGAAAGAGACAAAGTTCGAATATTATTGATAAAAAATTACATAAACATTAGGTTACAACCTCTTTTATAGACGTAATCCTAGCAAAACCTTAACTCAAAAACGAAAATTCCCAAAATTGGAGAAAATAATAAAATTGGAAAAATGAAAAAAAAAACGTGACTTTTTCAAAAAGAATCAACTTATGCGGAATTATACCCTAAAAGTTATTAACAAAACAAATATTTTCTAAAACGACAAAAACATCCAATTGGAGGCCTAAATGAAGGAATTAGGCCGAATAACACCATCGATCATCAACTTAGGGTTGATGCGTATTGACCGCAGCGCGAAAATAAGTTAGCCCATCAAGTTTGGGCCCGATCCGAGCTCATCCGAAAGTTGCCAAATCGGATAACAATGCAATTAAACAACGTTTAGACTTCCGAAGCCTCGACCAATCCAATTGATCATGAAATTGAACTTTCCCGTGTTCTACATCAAAACCATACCAATGGCCTCAAAATACAGTCATAAAGGAGAATACTATAAAACAAAGAGATCTTCAGGAGAATACTACAAAACAAAGAGATCTTCTCCCGCTGCACTTACGACCTTGACTAATTTCTCGGACTAGAAAGATCTGGATTCCTTGAATCTGTAATTTCTCCTTTTTTTTTATCGGCATCTCTGTATTGTCTTCATAAATGAGATTAATCCCACACTCCTTCACTGTCAACCATGGCCACTGTTTTATCTCAATCTCCAATTCATCCCCGCCATGGATTCGTCGGCAATCTGATGGGAAATAAAGGAGTATCATCTGATCTTTATCTTGATGTCTGCAGAAAGTCAAGAATCTGAACTCCGTAGGTTAGTCACGGATAATCGTCATTGGAAGCTTTGTCACGGATAATCGTCATTGGATAATCAAAATATAGACATCCACAATTTTCGTGAGTCCTGTATACTATGCACAAAGAGTAGCCCAGTATTGTCCGAGTTACCAGAGGCGGCACCACAAGAGATAATTTTGACCCTGTACACTGGTACTCGAACCATTTAGGAACCCCATCCCCTGGAAGAGAAATATTAATTATTCGCTTGTATACAGAGGCATCAGGCCATTCCTGTTCCAAAAGATCATGCATTAGTTGAGTACAAATAAAATTTCTTTTTCTTGCCAGGATTCCAAAGTAAAAATTCCACACAAGCTGATATATACTGGCAATACAAAGACCACAAAATGGGATATTAGCAGTGTTATATTGATGCAATATATATATCATATTCTTTATATCCCCAATGGTTCTTTTGATATGAGAGACAGAGAGAGAGATTTATACCCGGTTTTTTTTATCCTGATAGAGAGACTGGTCCATTCTTTCCGTAACCTTATTTGCAAAATTGTTCTTAACTAACGTATTGCATCCCAGAAGGGACATAGTCAGTCCTCCAGCTTGCCAGTCCAACTCAACAGGTATGCTTTCTAGTAACGCGCAGTAGGTTGCATCCATAGAGCGTAAACTTACTGGTAGCTCTGGAAGTGATTGCAGCCTTCCACAGTTCCACAAGAGGAGCATTTCCTAGCTACCTGGAAGCTCTGGAAGTGATTGGAGCCTTCCACAATCATGCAAGGAGAGCTTTTCCAAGCTAGCAAGTAGGGTCGGTCTTGACATTTTCGAGGTCTAAAGCAAATTTTTAATGGAGGCCCTAGGTTATTGTAAAAAAAAAAAAATTCATTATAGGTGACTAATACAGATAAAAAATAAAACATGGTATTTTTAGTTTCTAACTAAAATAAACTTTAAAATTCTTTTACAATTAGAAAAAAATAAAACAAACACAATGAAGTATTACTTACATTATTCGTTTTCTCTAGCTAATCATGTTATTAACTTTACTCTTGTAATAATACTATTTTTAAGCAATAAAAAATAATTAATTTTAACCTCTCTTCTTTTTTATCAAAGTTTGTTGAGTGAAAACAAATTATTTTGGTTTATTTATTGTCGACAGTGATTTTATTTTGTGAATTTGATATTAAAAGTAAGATTACAACAAACAAAAAGAAAATAACAAAAATTTCTCAAAAACTTATATAGTATGTAAAAGTGATACCGTAAGTAATCCTACAGTATAATAAGACAAAAATTAATATTACGAAAGGTCCCTCCCAAGACTTGAACTAGAGATCCCTTGCCTTAAAGTCTTTGCACGCACCATTGGTGACAAATGCCTTTCTGCATTGAAACAAGGAACATTTTATATATCATATATGCACATTTTTCTATAGAAAATGAGGCCCTAATTTTTGCTCAAATTTTGAGGTTTAAAACGACCGCACCTCCGGCTTTAGCCCAAGCCGGCCCTGCGAGCAAGGTCACTGAAACTTTTTGGTAGGCTACAAACATTGTTCCTTTCAAGATACAAATTTATTAACGAACGCAACATTCCAATTCGGTCTAGCAGATGGAACAAATTGCAGCCTTTCGAATTCAAGACACTCAAGCAAGCAAGGTTACAGAAACTATCCGGCAAGGTAAGTAAATTGTTTCCTCCCAGATACCATCAAAATCAGTACTTTCTCTCACTGTTGAAAGCATATCCCAGTAGCTTACGTTCGATTCCTGAACCAACGCCTGCTAATTCTTCCCGAAAACGAACTTATAGAAAACCTTCTCAATTAAGCTCTCAAAAAACGCTAACAAAATAAAAGCAAAGATAGAGAAAGTAAATAAGCAAAGACACCAAAATCAAGCAGAGAGTGTTGAGAGTATCTCACAAAATCGCTGAGTTTGGAGTTATTAAGCAAAGAGTTGTTGCGTTGTCTTCCTTCAAGGGAGAAAAGCAAGAAATTCCCTGTAACAACGTAGGGCTGCATTGGAAACATCGATCTGATTATGGTTGACTTCTTTACTTTATTCTAGAGGATTTGGGGTGAGAACCGTGAGAGGGGTGATTATTGGAATCGAATTATGTTCATGTGCATGAGAGTACAAGGAAAGTTCTTATTTTTTTTATTTTCTATTTTACGAAACCGATCATTCTCTTACAATAAACATAAGTAATTACTTAATTTTAAGTACTTACTTATTTTAGTTTGTGAAATACACCATCTCTAACGCTACTTTACCTCTTAACAGGAAGAAGAGGCTCTGAATCAGTTGTTTTGTTTGTTTTCAGTATATATATTATCTGGAATGATTTGGATTTGTCAAAAAGTTTTCGTGAATGAGTGTGATACCAATTTTGTTTTTCTATCCCAACATTGCCCCTCTTCAAAATCAGTTGATTGTGAATCTACGAATAAAGAAAAGAGATTAGTATTAAATTCTACACGGTGGCGCCGTGTGAAATGGTTCATCTTCCAACTCACCAGACTGTACACAACAAAGTACTCCTTCCGTCCCAATTCTTTAGTTCATTTTGAGAGTTTGTGCTACTTTTCAATTAATTATATCTTACAATTTATAATTTTTTAGGTGATTTTGAAACTATCATTTAAAAGAGTTCATTGAAATCTATCAAACAAGATCAATATTGCATATAAACAGTATTACCAATTAAAAGTTATAGAGTAATTAATTTTTAATCCGGTTGTGATAGAACGAGAGACAAAATAATGGGTACGGATGGAATAGTAAAATTAGTGAAAACACTGATCTGAGACGGAGGCAATATGAATTTCATTTTTGATATAGGTATAGATGTGTGATAAAAGTTGATTTTTTATGCGAATACCCTAGCTTTGCGAATCCTACAAGATGAACGGTTTAGATTACCGCAATGAACGCACGATAAAGTCCACAAATGGCGGCAGTGGAAACTCTCCGGAGACAACTAAATTCTTGTAGAGCCCCATAGATTTCAAAAAAGAACATGCATTAGTGCAAACAAAATTCCTTCCATTTTCTTTCAGGTAGCATTTTACGAAACTGAATTCAACTCACTGACTGAACACATCATGCAACCGGGTTCTTTCTCCTTGAGGATTAGTTCGGAGTCATGGAAAAATTCACACACATCAAAAGAAAGAGAATAAAAGAAAACTTAATTTCATTTCATTTCATTGGTTGGTAAAGTACATCACAATATTCACACTAATTAAGGCCCTGGAAAACCCCAAAAAATGTACAAATACTGTGATGTATTTAGGACTGATAACCGAATCGATTCCTTAAGAGCTAGTTCGTAATTGATTTGATACATTAGCAAACCAAACTTGACTAACTCATTACCACACTCATTCGGTTTGTTTATCTGCCCTAAATACCATACAAAAAGAGGAGACATTCTCCTGACACAAAGGGAGTAGTCACAAGACTTGTGATTAAATGGAACCATCTCAAAACCAAACCCTTTTTTTGTTATTACAACCAATACTCTTGGCTTTCCCTTTAGCCCCCATGTTCAATCAAACACATGGCAACCTTCACATACCTGGCCTGCAGCCAAAATCTACCTTCGCCCCGTGGCTTAGCAACAGCTTCACGCTCTCTATTCCACCTTTGAACGCCGCCTGTGCAGTGGCGTGCACCTGTTCTGGTCCCTCCCGTTGACCTTCACCCCTTCAGCAATACAACTCTTCATCACCGTCATGCTGATAATTCTTGCAGATCAACGCAGCATGTTGCTTAAATGCGATGAACCGTATAAACCCAAATGCCCCTTCTCCACCGCTAAAGCGCAAGCGGTTTGCTCATCTTTTGTTGCAGCAGATCTTGCGAACGTCATTGAAGTCAGAAACATTAGTTGCGAAGTTGTTCTCAGCTACATAGTGTCATATTGCATCCCGGAGGGAACATGTGTATTCCAGCTTGCCAGTTGAATTCAGTAGGTATGATTTCTAGTAATGTGCAGTAGCTGCATCCATATGGCATAAACTGACTGGAAGCTCTTTAAGTGATTGGAGCCTTCCCACAATTATTCAAGTAGAGTCTCTCCAAGCTAGAGGTCACTGAAACTATTTGGTAGGCTACAAACATTAAAATACTTTCAGGATCAAAACACGCTAACGAGCTCAAGGTTCCAATTCCATGGGGCAGACGTGACACATTACTGTCAGAACTATTTCCGAAAATGTCATCTTAAGACAATATTTATTTAGAACAACTAAACATAGAAACACAACGAGTAAAAATGAGAGAATATGAAAATGATAAGAGTAGGAAAGATCGTGAGAATGAGAGGCGTGCAAAGAGGATTGTCTTAAAGCTAATATTCCTCCCCTCGTGAATGTCCAACTAGGGTGTACTAAGATGTTGTTCCGCTTTCTTTTTAAACATTCTTTTTCAAAAAGAAGGTAATTTCAACCTCAAATATAATGAAAATGAAAAATAATTTTTTAATTTTTTTGCACCATTTAAAAGATCTCAATGAGATCTATCAAACAAGATTCATATTAGTAAGAAAATTATTTGCGTAAATACATGATTTTTGAACATGAAATTACCTTCCTTTTCTAAAAGTTCATTTTTTTGGAAACCAGAACGCCCCCTAACTCCAAGGTTCCACCCCAACTAGATTGTTCCGCCAACAAAGGTGTGGCAAGTACAACTGCTTCAAGAAAGTAAGGTTATAGATAATATCTGGCAAGGCAAGTAATCTGTTTCCTTTAAGATCCAAGGTTTGCAATGAGATCAACCTCCCAATTTCGCTGGGCAGATGTGTCACATTACAGTCTGTCAGATACAAACACTCCAAGCTAGTAAGGTTGCATAGACTATCCGGCAGGGTACGTAAACCATTTTGCGCAAGATTCAAATACACTAATGAAACCAACTTCCCAATTCCATCTAGCAGATGTGACACATTGCAGTCATACAAATCCAACTCCCTCAAGCAGGTAAGGTTACACAGAGTATCTGGTAAGGAAATTAAATTGTTTCCTCCAAGACCCAAAAACTCTAATGATCTCAACCTCTCAATTTGTCCGGGCAGTTGTGTAACACCGCAGTTGTTCATATACAATTCCTTCAAGCTAGCAAGGTTAAAGAAACTATCTGGTAAGGTAGGTATATTGTTTCTGCCAAGATTCAACATCTCTAGTGAGATCAAACTTCCAATTTCACTGGGTAAATGTGACAGATTGCAATCTGCAATGCTCAATTGTGTTAAGCAACTTAAGCCCTGTACAGAGGCCGGTGGAACCATTCTCTTTGTTCTCAATGTCCAAGATGAGAGGAATGAGAACACTGATTTAGGTGCCGATACTTTGAATCTATGTAATTTTTCTAGCTTGCAGCAGCCAGAAAGATCAAAAGATTCGAGAGATTTCAACCTCCAAACGCCCGAGGGAATTTTCTCAAGGTTTTTGCAGTTCTTCATATCAAGGAGAACAAGTTTGTTCAAACATGTGATAGATTTGTCTACCTCTACCAACCTTACACAGTCATTAAGCAACAGTTCCTCGAGATTGATGAGTCCGGAGAAGTCGGGAGCTCTGGTTAGGTAATAGCAATGACTAAGGTAAAGGAATTTCAGTTTAACCAGGACCTGTACAAGACAGAACAAGAAAAGTTAATTTTCTGATAAATACAATGCATGCAGCCTTCGAGTGAGAAAAATAGTGCAGCGTGGATGAGAGTCATGGAATAGAGCCTATAACCCTATGGGCTGGGTTTTAATTGGTTGAGTTTAGAGAAGTAAGGGATTCCAGCTAGGTAATAGCAAAGCTAATTTTACCATCCTATACAATGTGAGCGGTTTTGAAAGAGAGAAGAACAAAGTTGTACCTTGGTTCCCTTCCATACTTGTTTTAGGCGACTATAACACAAGTCAAGAGTAACCAAATTCTCCATATGTAATTTTGATGGGACACATTTCAAAGGGAATCCATTCCAGCATAGCCAAAGTAGCCTTTTAGAGATATGTTCATAACCTACTTTTAGGTTAACGTAATCGAGATGAAGTAGCCATAGTCTGTTCATCTTTTCAAATGCCCTTGGATTCACTTGGATGTCATTCGGCTCAGCAAAGTTAAGGAAGAGCCCTTCAACCGCTTCAGTTCCCTAACATGAAAACCCATAACACAATGAGGAATGAAGTTTACCTTGCTGAGAAAACAGAATATGAAGGCAGTTACAATTCTGTCTATCAATACTAACCGTGAGAAATAAGAATGTGCATATGCATCAGGAATTCTTACAGTAAATAAACAGAAAATATTAATTAAAAGTTCATGAATATGGACTTCACCGTTCCATCTCTCAACACTTCAAGGGCATCCTCTTTATACCACAATCTGCTACGCCTCCCTGGCTCCTTAACAGATTCTTGTCGGACAATTTCTCTGCCCATGTCTCTAAGCAAATCATGCATCAGAAGCTCATTACGGGGCCCGTATTTTATGAGACACCAATCGGCTAGAACCCGAATCCCAATTGCTGCGAAAAAGTTACATCCTTCAAGTATTTTGATTGTAGAATTGTCATATGTTCCAGCAAAAAAACATGCCATATCTAGAAACAACTCCTTCGCTTCGTCACTCAGTGAATCAAAACTTATCTTAAGTTTTGCCTGAATATCAACATGAGGGATTTTCTTCAATTTTGCGATTGCACTTTTCCATTCAGGTATGCTCTTGCCATATAAAAGGGAACCCAAAACTTCAAGAGCTAATGGAAGCCCTCCAGCATAGGCCACGACTTGATCTGAAAGGTCCAAATAGTTGTCTTTGGGATGGTCTTCCTTAAAGGCATGCCAACTTAAGAGTTCAAGAGATTCACTCCTATTTAACGGCTTAGGTGCATATATCTCATCCACTTTAAGCAAATTTAGCAAAGATATATCTCTTGTTGTTATGATAACTCTACTTCCAGAACCGAAGGAATCTCGATCTATTGCTAATGCTTTCAATTGTTGGACATTATCCACATCATCAAGAACAAGAAGAACCTTCCGACAGAAAGCTCTTCGTTTTATAACCTCGATTCCATGATAGGAATTTCTTACATTATGAGTTCTATTTCTGCATATATCTGAAAGAAGTTGCTCTTGTAAAGAAACCAAACCATTCGGTCGCTTCGAAGTTTCTCTGACATTTGCAAGGAAACTGCTACCTTCAAACATGTGTTGGATGAGATTATACTCTTTTGTAGCTATTGTAGTCTTACCAATTCCACCAATCCCCCATATTCCAACAATACATACATTACTTGATTCCATGTTCAAAAGAACATCGAGCTTTTGCAGACGAGACTCTAATCCAACTTGGTGGTCTGCAACATTTATACGCGCAATGTCTAATATATTTCCGACCTCTTCAACGATTTTCTGAATCAACTTTGCTTCATCTCTGCAAAATTGTGCATAACATAGAATGGCAAAAACAAAATTAGGCCTTAAGCAGATTTAGGAGAGCCATAACTATAAACTGAGTCATGCTAACCTAACGTGACTATGACCGACAACTGCAGATATTAGACTGATTGTAATCTTTCAACATCTTTCAATGATTAGAGCCTAAGGGTCATGCATAACAGAAAAGCTGAACTTAGTCAAAGCCCTAATCTTAGTTACAATTTCTTTCTTTTGGCTTGTTTAAAGTGCTATATAAGGTTTTGTCCGAATATCTTCTGAGGCAAAAGCAACCATCAAATAAACAGAACTTTTATGCCGATTCACACATTTGGTGCTATATGATATGAAATTTGACATAAACTAGTCTTGACCAATTTGCGAGAGTAGCATAGATGACTCCATTAAAGCACTGTAACTTGAGGTAGAATTGCACTTGCAACCCCAAAAATTTACTATTGACCAGTGCCACTTTAGGTTATTTTGATGCACATATTAGAAAGATAGAGGAAACTACCCGTTGGCCACCTTTGGCACATCCCAACCTGACAAATTGGCAACCTCAGTGAGAGATTCCCTCCATTTCTCCACCCTGCCATCTGAACCCTCTTTAAGACACTCTTCATGCTTGGCAAATGCTTCTGCAAGACTCCCCTTCTGCACCCTCACGTCGGATGGCTCAACGTTATAAAAGATAGGCAGAACAATCTGTTGCAACTTCTTCCTGCACTCCATAATCTTCACAAGTTCGTCAAGGCACCACCTGGATGCGGTATAATTTTTTGAGAGAACGACCAGTAAAATTCTTGACTCCTCAATTGCATTCAGAAGTTCATAGCCAATATATTCTCCTCGGTTGAGGTTTGTGTCATCTCTGAATGTATGAAAGCCATGTCTCTCTAAAGCAGCTAAAAGATGGCTGGTAAAATTGTTGCGTGTATCGACACCATTGAAACTCAAAAAGACGTCATATTTGAATTGTTCAGGGATGGAGGAGGAGGAGGAGGAGAAAGACGAAGAGGCTTCGTTTGTCCAAGCAGTCTCCATGGATCAAGCTCGTAGATGATTGATAGATGTAGACTTGTGCCTTTTCCAAGAGACAAGGGGTAGCCTTGTATACTTCTCTCCTTGTTAGGTGACTTGTTAGATTATAGGAGATTCATACCCCTGTAAGAAAGGGGAAAAACGTTTAAAGAATACAAAAATATATATTCGTCTCGCTCAACTCGCACCATTCCATGCAACCCAATAAAAAGAATTAGGTGACAAAAGCTATTTGACATGGGGCCAAGTGGTTAGAGCCTCGGACTTGGGAATTTGCTTCCTCTCATGTCTAAGGTTGGAAACATCCCAATTTTCAGGTGTTACAGGCAGAAGTTATTTATTATTATAGTATCGATCCATACGAGGTTTGGTCCCGGCTTTAAAATGGACCCTCTCACATAGGAGGGTGTGATTGGTCCAAAGAAACAATCGAGGTGCGCATAAACTTGACGTATTAGTTATCCTCATAAACTAATCGACATGCAATGAAGCTCTCTCTCTCTCTCAACTAATAATGAGAAACATAAGCATGACAAATTACCTCAATCTCTCAAAAACTAACATGTCGGCGATCTAAAGCCCTCCGTGGACCTGACGGAGGAGATAACAAAACCGAAATAAAATGTCAAAATTGAATAGTACCAGAGGTCCACAAGGTGTAAAGCAACTCACAACAATTACTAAATCAGTAACCAACAAATAGAGTACAAAACCTCATCAAGAACAGAAAACAAATAAGAGACACTAAACGCAAACAAAATACCAGTACTATAGAAAAGTTGAGGGAACAACCCAAAACGCAAACAAAATACAAGCAGTGACAGAGAAAAATAAAAACCTCCGAAAATCCTGCAGAAAGTAGTGAGAGTACCTCACAGAATCGCCGGGGTTGAAGTTCAAGTTCAGAAAGAGTTGTTGTGCTGTCTTTTCTTTGCGCAAGAAATTCAACGTACGGCGAGAGGGTGGTAATAAAGACCGTCGGTGCTGCAAGGAGTTGAGTTAACGCGTAGAGTAGAGATAGAATCTGTGATTTCGTTTGATTTGATTAGGAGGGACAAACGAGAGAGGAGAGGGGAAAATATCACACCTGCAACAGTCCCACCACGCCTAGCCAAACAAAAAACGGTCTCACCACGTTATTATGCGTAATAATTATTCAGTGTCCTGGTGGGGCACAGTTATGTGATACTTTCGGACTTTCTCCGCTGCATACATATTCTGATGAAATTCATACAATTTTTTTTGAGCCCCACAATAATGCGTGGTAGAAAAGAGTATTGGAACACGTATAGAATAGTTTTTCTATATTTATGTATTTTTCCTATGATATATTTTTATCCGCTATTTTTCCTGTGATTGATTTTTACTTCCGTGATTTTTTTTTTATTTAAGTTAACAGCTAATAATTGAATATTTGAATTCACCTTCGACAAAAGGAATAATAGTAAATGATTTATTACAATAATGCTACAGAGCAGGAACTCCACCCACGATAAAAAACATGATGTTAACGTGGACTGGACCCCACATCAAGCCAAAAGAAAAGAAAACAAACAAATTTGTGAATTTTTTGAATTGGCCCCCAAATTAGATCTAACTTCCTAGCGCCAAACTATACCCACGCTTGAGAACACAGAGAGAAAGAAGAGGAGGCGGCCAACCACCAGCCTCACCTGCACCACCGGCAATCACTAGCTTCATCCTCCACCTCCGGCAACCACACTAGTGGCGAAAATCGCCTAAGCTCAGCACCGATGCCATTACCGACTACCAAGGTCTCTCTCTCTCTCTCTGAGTTGTCGTTGAGCCCTATAATTTCAGTCGACTATAGCCTTTCATTTGACTATAACTTGTTTAAACCAAAAAAAATTAGGGTTTGTTAAATTGGGGATTTTTTGTTTCGAACCCTAACTACAAGATTTCTGCTTCCTATATGCATCTCAACAGTCAAATACTATCATTCTCCTTGATGGTTCTGGGTGCAAAATTTTGGTTTGGTCATCATCGTATTCAGTTGGATTTTGGCTTTTGAACCATGCTTGTCGAACTGAGTGATGGCGTTCAATATTGTCAATTCCCATGAAATACCACGCGATTAGAATTTCGTAGCTTGAACATTTGAAATTGATGGTTTCTCATCTGAATATGGCCGGTACTGCTATGAAAAGAAAAACCCTGTGGAGAAAGTGGAGTGCTTTTCTTGCGTGATTGCATCCCTGTTGGCTGATACTTATCCTTTTGGTTCCTTTTGTGGCACTGGTTAATTTGGTTGCAGAAGTGAAGTTTTTCTTTTGCAATGCTTTCAATCATCACTAAATAATGTTGCCAACTTGTTCCGCTTCCCTGGAAACTCAATACATGAGTTTTAAGTTCTTGCATCAATTGAAAGTTCGGAAAATCAATCTTTGCAAGTTGGAATGTGGTGTAGGAAATAATGTTTTGTAGGTTCCATACAGGTTTCCAATTAATGGTTCCCAAAGACACCCCAATGAGCTAATTAGTTATACCCAAATCTCAAACTTTTGACCAATTACTCAAATCTCAAACTTTTGACCAATTACTGCTAGTATGTTTCATGCGTGGCCTTTTCTGTCACAAAGCAAGGTAGTTTTCTTCCTTGAATATGCTACTGAGTGTTGTGTATAGCTTGTTTCGGTGGTTGTTCATGCAGCACTATCATTCTCTCTCCCTAAAAAAAAAAAAGACAAAAGGAAAAAAGGAGGAGCAGCAAGAGAATAAGTCTGTATTTGTTGACATTAGGCTTTATTATCTTCAAATAAATATAGCATATGAATAATCAATTCATGTTAGTGTAGCTTCAAATAAATATCAATCATGAAATGAGTACAACTAATGCCAAGTATAATATCATTTATACTAATTAGTTAGTTCCTAGGAGGGCATAAGCTTAATTAGTTCAATGACCATCAGATGATCAAAGGAGCCCAAATAATAGTAAAATGTGAAACCAAAACTACATAGATAGGGTTCAACCCAAAAGATCCCCTATTTCACACAAGCCTTAATTATTTTCTTGTTTGAACCAACTAGAATGAACTGAATCGACAACCCACAGAGATATAGACGAGAGAGAGAGAGACCTTGGCGGTGGTGGTCGTCGGTGGTGCGTCCATTTTTGCAACGGGTTGGTTGCTGGAGGTGGATGTGGTGGTGGTGGTGGTGGCCGAAGGTGAAGGTGAAGCTGGTGGTTG
>BPLS01015839.1:0-13213 GCA_019656275.1 Rhododendron kiyosumense | reverse complement strand
AGGAAGGTCTCTCGGGCATGGCCACACCAAATTTTCGAGAATTTGCATATGGAAAACAAGAACAACTACTTGAATGAACGAGTATACACTTAATTTCCTTTTCATATGAACTCCAACAAAAACAAAATAAGAATAGTTGCAGGTAATTGCATTTTATTTTGTAATATCCAAACTTTGTACAATTGTAAGATTGTACTTATTTAGATAGAGAACGCCTTAGATCAAATGGGAAAAGTGGTTTGTAAAAAGAACCGAGGAAAGTGCATAAAGAGAGACTATGCTTTATCATTTTTTTCGCGACAAAGTCTGTATTAATAGCTGTAGTTAGTGAGATTAGAACCCCCTTCAAATACACAAGAGTGCGAATGGGACGAAATGAATTACTTGTGTTGTGATGTGTTGTGAAAATAAGGGGAAGGGAGTGTGGCAACGTTAATGGTCCCTCCTTCTCATGCGAATCATTCTGTTGGTTTGTCTAGAGACTTACCTAGTATTACGTCTCTAGTCTTCTCACCGCCGTCGGCAAACAAGTCTGCAATTTCTTTGGCAGATCCACCGTTGGTGGAGATCTCGTTCTCCCTACCTCTCATACATCAAACATCACCTCTATCACCGTTTTATAATCCCAATGTTAGTGAGGGAGAAATATTCCGAGAGAACTGGCGAATAAGTAGGGAACGAGCGCAGTACATGTACCTCAGACGAGCGCCGGGAATATCACTCTTCCAAATCCCGGTAACTCGTGATTTTGTCATCCTATACTCCATTGGGACTCCTCCGGTTGAAACCTATGGTGTTCCTGACACGGGTAGTGACTTGGTATGGTTACAATACGAACCATGTCAAACTTGCTATGACCAAACCCTAACACGTTTCGACTCGCGAGAATCCTCGACATACGAGGTAGTTGAATGCGATTCTAGTCTATGTTCGGGTTTCAAAAATAAGATGACTAGTGATGACGACGGCTATTGCGCATACGGGGTGCGTTATGTTGATGGATCTTATAGTCGCGGCAACATTGCCGAAGAGATAATAACGGTGGCCAGTCAGCATTCTACACCTCGTATTGCTCTACTAATCGGCTGTGGATTTAGTAACATGATGACATCGGGGAAAAAATATCCAAGTGTGGTTGGATTACAGAACTCTGAACGTTCGCTCATTGGACAAATACGATCTCCAGCCTTTTCATTTTGTCACGACAACAACAATGATGGCTCATTTCAAGTAGGAAGGTTTACTGCACGACTATGGGGAAAGTCAACGCCACTTGTCCCAAACTATGAAGGTATGTATCTCGTCAGACTTGAGGACATCATGGTTAACGATGAGGGCTTGAACATGCCTTACTACGTATTTGAGCATGTTATCGGCAATTCGGGCGACGAGACGAGCGGGGTAGTGATCGACTCAGGAGCAGGAGTTACTCATCTACACCCCACGGCATTCGATGCGCTGCTCACTAAAATCAGTGCACATATGGAGAAGAAGGGCAGGAGCATGTCCAACAGATGGGGTTTGTATTGTTGGTATAATCCTGGGGGAGTTCGCGATCCTTCTTTGCCAACCATATCGTTTATATTTCTTGATATTAAGCATAGACTCGGTCGCAATGCGTGGCGTCAAGAAGGACGATATACTTGTTTGATGATTGCTCGATTTCCGCGGCGTTTTACCATTATCGGCCGTTACCAACTAAGGAACGTCAACGTCGGCTTCGATTTGAAGAATATGAAACTCTGGCTTGAGGTCCAGTCTGAGTGTGTTCCCTAGCTAGGCATATATGTGTCCTCAATGGTGTGTAATAAATTTTGCCCAGTGTAGTGTGTATATATCATTTGATATTCTTTTACGTACCTGACTTGAATTGCACGCTCCATCTATGATAAGCACCTAGCCTAGCTAACAGGGGTGATTTTTTTTGAAATTGGAGTATCAAATTAGACACTTAGGCTCCGTTTGTTTGGGCATAAAATGTTTTCCTATAAACTATTTTACCTATTTTCCAGTATTCGGTTATGTAAAATATGAGAAAAATATTTTACATGTAAAACATTTTTCATTAATTGGATAAAAATGACTTACCTTTAAATATTCCGTAAGTTATTTTCCGAAATAAACCCAATGCACTCTACCAGAGCCGGCTCAAGACTTTTGGGGCTTGAAGCGAATTCCTATAGTGGGCCCTTATACATTTTGCAAAAACAAAAAAGAAGCAAACTAACAAATACATCCAAGACCCGCAAAATCAGTAATACCTAATTTTTGTTTAATACAATCCCGAGCAAAGAAAAGGCTAAACTTGAAAGCACCCAACTAAAAAAAATTATGATAATTTATTCCCGTGCAGGAAGCATATTTAAAACAATGAGTCTTATTTTGAAAACAAACAAGTAGTAAGTAGTGAGTGGTATGAGTATCTGTTTCCCATCCCACATCGCCTATGTAGAAACAAAAACACTCCAAAAGAGGCTATGGCTTATAAATGCCCAAGTAGTTCAGAGTCTTTACACTTTGGAAAGTTTAAACTAGAATTCTCTTCCTATTTGGTGGTGGGCCTACAGCCCCATGTAGTTTATAGTATAAATCTATATGGATGGAATACTAGAATTCAGGGGCCCTAGTATGGATCACAAATTGGGGGGCCGGAAGCATATGCTTCCTTCGCCTGTCCCATGAGCCGGGCCTGCACTCTACTGCAATTCTTATTGCTCATTTTTCTTAATTGTTAGAGCATCCGCAATGGGAATAATCAAAATCAATAACCAAAATGTGCCACGTCAGCATTTGATTATCCATTTAATTCATAATCAAACTTAACAACCTCTACCTCCACATTGGTTATTTATGCATTCCCAAAAAAAAAAATCCCACAATACACAATGCACCTATGTCCAATCGCAAACGAATTCCAATCACTTATTCGATCACACCAAATTATTCGTCTCGATGAGACGATTCCAACGTGTGGTGTTTTTGAGTTAATAAGTTTTGAGTTAGGTTATTGGATTTGGTTATTGAGTTTTGGTTATTGGTAAATGTTGTTAAGTTTGGTTATGGAATGGGTGAAATTTGGTTATTTGTTAAAAGACTTTTAACTTTGCTTATTACAATGTGAGCTATTTTTTGAGTATTATTGTTAAGTTTGCTTATCCACACCTATTTGATTATTACAATGGAGATGCTCTTAGCCATGACCCACGTTTAATTCCAATATTCTCATATCTCTCCGCCATTTAAGCCCCCTCCCCCCTCTACACTATTTTGTTAATTTCTGAAAATATTTTTAAGTGCTGATCAAATACCAAAAAATAAAAAGTTTGAAATTTATTTTCAAAAAAAAAAATTTACATCAAAACAAACGGAGCCTTAAGCAAGCCGGAGAATAATTCGTATTTGCAACCATATTGAGGTGATCCTACTCGGTTATTGACTAATATTCCACCCAGCCAGTATTTGTCCTCTTAATTCTTGTTCAGCCACTATTTGACTCCATTTAAGGGCAATGGCAAGAAACGTATCTTGGTTTCACTTATAGCCTTATTACACATGAATTATTCTTGTTACAGAAACACATGATGAACATCCATCTAAAAGTAGCACATGAAAGAGAACAATCTAAGGGTATGTATGGTTCGATGGAATCAAAGTTGGAATGAAATGGAGTACTTCATAATTAAATGATGAAATGATCATTCCAAATGAAATCAATATTATTCACCTTAGTAAAATAAATAAATGAATTGTCCTTCCACTAAAAAAATAAATGAATTGTCATTCCATTTCTTTGCCATACCAAAATTACTAATGTCACTCCAAGATTTACTATTGCCACACCAAAAAATATTATTGTCACTTCAAAAATTACTATTGCCACTAGGGGTGAACGTAAAAACCGACAAACCGGCCATATATGCATAGTTAGGGGCGTTCCATCAGGACCTGGTTTTAAAAGATATTGCTCTGTCATGCAATTCCCTTCTTATGCATTCGAATTCCATCCTTTTATCATTTATGGTAATAAAAAGTTTCTTTGGCGATAAAAAAGGGAATTAAGATGAGCCAAATATATTAAACACATAATATAAGCATAGGAATGAACAAAAAGAAAATAATAATACAAGCTTATATAGGATGAACCAGAGTCGGCATGCATAGATATTACAAACCAAATTAACCTAAATTGTTTTCCCGTTCCGGTGGTTAAAGTACTTGCATAAAATAAAAAACCAAGAAATTATGAATGTGGCTCCCCTACAACATGAGCATAAGAAAGAAGAAGAAAAGATAAACATTCTTCCACTGAAAAGAAGGATTGATCGACCAAACCTAATGCACCAAGCAGCACTGATTAGTTGAAGACCCCAGCCCACAGAATCAGAAGTGAAGTCAAGATCATGTTTAGCATGCAAGTGTTTGCAGATGAGTACTCAGTCTGTGGCGTTGGAGGAGGAGGAAGAGGAAGCGTATTCACATTGATCGCCATCTTAAGACCTTGGAGGCAATGATCTCTACTACTTATAAAGTAGTAAGATTTAGCCTCGATTAGTTTAAAAATACCGTCCACGTCTTCTGTCACGTTCATAAGCAAGTTTTTGTCATTGCAAGAATCGTAACCGCTTTGATCTACCTCTAGCACATCGTAACGATTTATGTTGTAAACAAACCCTACAACAGTCATAGAAAGTTAAGAGCATAGGAGCATTGTGTTAGAATCATAAATAGATGTTTTTTTTTTTTTTTTTGCATAAAGGATAACTGATATATAACTACAAAGGTAAAGTTAATGAATTACTTAGAGCGTCTCCAACCATAAACTGTTTGTTAGCGGCCCACTCTGTAGAGTTCGAGTTCATGTTCCAGCCTTTCAATCCACCAACAAAGTGATAGTCTATGGATTCGAGTTGGACAGACTGCGCAGGAAACAGAGACATCGTTAGCATCCCTATAATACAATAAAGCTCGCAGTAAGGTACATCTATATATAGTCTGTCACCCAGGGAGATATTATGCAGTAAGTGAATTTACCCTAAAAACTAATTAAGAAAGAACCAACCAATATAATTTGGATACAAAAAACGACTACTACTACGTTCTATGAATCATAATCAAAAAATACCAGTACTAATATTAACAATCATAATAGAATCAATTAAGAAAAGTTTTTTTTCCCATATCAAATCGTCAAAGATGATGTTATGCAGAATTTTCCCCTCCGAAAGTCTTCCAAGACGATGTTATATATAGGAACCACTTTTGGGAAATCAGGAGATCTGACTTTAGGCCGGACACGTACCTGAATTACTGGAAAAGAGTTATCAAAGAGTTGTTCTGCTGAAATATACGGATACCCTAGAAACTGATGAACTTCATTGTCAACTGGGTGGTTTCGAAAAGGCCAGAAGGGTGATGTTCGATTGATAACGAGGATGGAGACCCGGCAAAAGCGAACAGTGGGGTATAGGTGATCCTCTGGACGGGCAAATTCGGTGCCCACCAAAGCACGAAACTCTAGAGGGATCGAATCAGAATCATGAGGGATTGGGAACCGTATTATGCCGGGGAATTCATCAGTTTTTGTGGGATCGGGATGGCAGAGGAGGCGGCCTATGGCTTCATCTCTTGCGTCATCTGGTGGAGAGGTAAATGAAAGTGGCAGCAGACCGAGTAGGAGTATTATCTTGACAATATTCATTACTGAATTAATCCCCATAAAGGATGAGAAGAAACGACTCATGATGAATATTTATGGGGTATATTGATGATGATGATCAAAGAAAACACGCACATGTATGTATCTCTCTCCCAACATGCATGGGTAGTATATATATTTGAGTAACGCGTGCCAGGGGGATTCCATATTCTATCAGGACCTGGTTTTAAAAAGTTAAATTATTAATTGCTCTTATTGGCCTATTGGAGTTCTTAATGGATTTGAACTCTAAGGTTGAGTTGGATTTGGATTTGGATTGAGATTGGTTGGATTTTAGAGTTTAAAATTGGCTTGAATAATTTGGCCTCTTTCAAAGGTTGGGGTAAACCTCGTTGTGTTCCTGTTTTCTTACAACGTACCCCTTCACTCCACGGACTCCACCGTCTATCATACGCACTCCCAGTCCATTCTCCTCATGATCAGCCATTTAAATGCTTTTTATTGGCGTGATAATTCCAGACACAACCCGTTAACATGACACCAAGTTAGAGGGTTGGGGTCGACAACTTTTTTTGACACGAACATGAATATAAGCTAATCATATGAGGTGACCGGGGTGGGTTTTGTTAAGCCCCTGCAGAGGTCTTAATTTATCCTCTGAATAAGCAATCTGAGTGCAAATTATTTGGAGCCCAATACCGGATAAGAGTGATCAGTTAAGACTAGCTTCTCTCTCACAGCTCTAATCCCCTCCCATCTCCGCTCGCCAAGCAGACCCGTAACGTGCAGCTTGCATGTCCATATGAAGATTGGCCCGTGAGTAGGGGTGTAAATAGTTCAGTTTGGTCAAATTTAGTTATTTTTCCAAACCAAATCAGACATTTCTGTTTGGACATTTTACAAACCAAACCGAACCGAACCAAATATTATTGGTCAGGTCTTGGTTTGATTCGGTTTGGTTTGGTTTGACTGGCTTATTCTTGTTTTTATTTCAAATCCAAGCATGAGAAACAAAAAAGTTTGAACTCCAAGCATGAGATCCACACCAACTTTAAACACGCTTGTAGCACGCTACCATAACATGAGCAGAAGTTTTAATAGTTTATTTTCTTAGCTAGGCATATGAATCCATCAGGATCTTAATTAACATCGAATCAATTAATGTGGAATATGACCGTCTAGTGAGAGTCCTGGGCCGTAACATGTGAAAAGGTCAGAAAAAGAGAGTTAAAAGTGTCGACTTAGGGTTGCAAACGAGATGAACTGATCAAGTTGAGCTTTAGGATATTTAGTTTCGTTCATTAAGTTTTTAAGCGAATTCGAGCTGTTTGACGAGCTAAGCTTGAGCCAAGCTTGCCTGAGTTTAAGTCGAAATCGAACGGGCCTTCACCGAATCGAGCCTTGAACAGTTCATGAACCGCTCGGTTCTAGGGTTGAAACATAAATCCAGCATTCTTTTAACCTTGGAAGTATTTAGACAGTTCCTTTCCGCAACAAAGCTCGAAGGATACTTTCACTTTGACGGTGTCCATTCATCCATATCCTCGCCCCACAAGAGCACTTTAGTTGTGTCAGCTCCATATTGGTCCCCTTCAATGACCCAATCGAATTAAATTAATTAATGATAACTAGGACAAAGGCACTATAACAAATGCCAGCTGTTTAGTAGTCTTAGGGGGTGTTCCGCTTTTGTAAAAAGTTCTTTTTTTTCAAACGGAGGTAATTTCAAACTCAAATAAAATGCAAATGAAAAATATTTTTTCAATTTTTTTTGAAACGTTTAAAAGATTTTAATGAGATCTATCAAACAAGATCCATATTGGTAGAAAAATTATTTGCGTAAACACATGATTTTTGAGCTTGAAAAACCTTCTTTTTCTAAAAGTACTTTTTACTATTCATTTGGAACACCACCTTAGAGCATCCACAATATAATAATTAAAATCAAAAGATTGCAAAAGTTAGCAATATGTGTTTAAAAAGGTGTTCACATTGTAATAATCAAAGTTAGCAACCTCTTAATCAATAATCAAATTTGGGCATTTGAATGATTAAAAGTAACAATGTGGGACTTCACATTGCAAACTTTAATAATCATCTAAATGAATAATCAAAAGTTGACGTGGCAAGTTTTGATTATTCACTTTTGATTATTACATTGCAGATGCTCTTAGAGACTATGCCAAAACGTCTAAATGGCATTGACGAATAGGGAAAAAAAAATGATGAGTACATGCATAATTGGCCATTCCTTGTCCTGGCCATTGCAAGATCAACCAGCCTCTGTTTTAGTTAAGCGCAATTCCTACCTTCTTGTCGTATTCGTGTCGGGACATTCCAAAGACATGCAACGACATCCAGGGGACACACGGAACACATATAGAATACGTCATGTGACATGTCCAATAAATTTAATTACTACTCGGGGGACACTTTATGAATTTGTTTCTCAAATTTGAAAATGGATGATAACACAGTAAGGACAGATCCATAGTATTGCAAGCTTCTTTTGGGGTTATGATATTCCAAAAGTAGAAGGAAAAAGTAGTAGGAGTAAGGACAAACTAGTTTTGTTTGTATCCGATGGCCTGAATGTTCATGTTAATTAATAATAATTAAATATCTATCCTACTATACATACATATTTTTGGTTGTGTCTCCCACCATATCCATATCCCTATTATTTATAATTTTCGTGTCTGTATTTGTGTGTGCTTCTAAGCATAAGTCTAAGTTGACCAAATTTTCCTTATTGACACCATCCATCGGTCGAGTTCTATTTGTCAGTAACCTTTAACAGTTTCTTGTCTTATAGGTTTGGTAGCACGAAAATAAGCCCGCTAAAAAAGGAATGTTGAACTTTAAAAACTTCCTAAAGCTTTATGGATGTATTCATGATCGAACTAATTCATACCGGAGGTATGTCATTCCTAACTGTAATCAAATCCTAATTCACCCAAGATTACGAACATTCCAAACATAGCCTATTTCATTTAACCCCTAATAGTTAAAATTCATTTCAAAAAAAAAAAAGTACGGAAAACTTGACCGATGGTGAGTTGGAGAGGGGAGGGATCCGCTGAAGTAGCTTGAGGTCGACCGTAAATCGCATTCCAAAGATGTGAGTTTGGTTCTTAGCTGTCCCAACACGGCGTCATCGCTACTCACATAAAGACACATAGAAGTCGACTACAGAGAATGTGAGGGAGAAAGATGCATTATTTTTACAGTAGAGGAAGTTGACAAGGGATTTAGGAAGTGAACTAACTGCCGCCCATGCGTTCATAGAACTCGTATTCCCAAAATGCAAGTTCTCATTAATCCAAACGGTGTTGCAAAATTAAGCGGCCAAGAGTCAAATTTTGCGTCCAGGAGTAAAAGAGTGCGGCCAAGAGTAAAACAGAAGCGTGGTTTCCGTTTCACACTTTCCGAATAATGTGGCCACAAGCCACACTCTATAATACTAGTAAACGGGTTCGTGATTCACACTTCTTCTTCTCACACGAATACACAAGGCTTCCAACGAAACTTACGTAGAAATTCTCGATCATCTGATCAGGCAGCAGCAGAACACCATAATCCCTCAACGATCCAAAGTGTTTTCCTCATTTCAACTTGTTCATCATTCTAGTTCCCTTATTCGCTACATAATAATTCCTTCAACTACTTTCCCTCAATTTACTCAGTGGATGAAGATGATTTTGTGGGATTTTTAACTAAAAATTTCTTGCACCACTTCCAGTCCAGCTTAAGTAGTGACCCTATCTGGGTAAGAGCCCAATTATTGCGCTCGATTATTTATTTAACTTATATACAAGTTAATTATCTTTTGCTTTTAATTGAATGAGGATTCTGCTTGTTTTTTTTTTTCTTTTTAACATCTTTCTGTTAGTTTGGAGTTTGAGAAATCTGGCTATGCACTTTCATCACTTGTCTACAGTGTTCTGATGCTCCTACTTGTCATTCTTTTCCTTTGGGCCAAAACAGCAGAAATTCTCAACTGGTAAAGTACTTCAACGAGTCATAACATCTTTGGATCCCACTCTTTGTTGTGGACGAGTCTGCGTTGGAAAATATTCATTGATGTTAGGATATAACAATTGAATACTTACTTGGTCAAAGAGAAAATCTTTTTAACGGCAGAACCATGAATAGTCATTTACGGCGCTCAATCGAGGGCGTCCAAAGTATTTTTGGACGGTCCAGATTGAAAACCAATTTTGACCAATAAGAATTAATTGTTACCGTTCAAAAATGAAAAACAATCTCAACCATTGATTGCGGAAACGGATGGCTGCAATTCACGGTGCCACAAAAAACTTGTTTTTTTTTTTTGCTCGGCACCACAAAAAAACTTGTTGACGGCTCCACCATGAATAAGTTTCTCTCCTTGGACAAAACCATTTTTAGATGTGAAAGAAATTGGGTCCCGAAGTTGGTCATTGAGTATGGAAGGAAGCGCCTGTCCAGCCTGGCTCGGGCTCGGGCTTTGATTAAAATCAATTGGACTTGGTTCCTAGAGTCCTATTCTTATTGGGCTAAATGTATTTCTCCAAAATCAAATAGGTACGTGGCTGTACGGATTAGAACTAATAGTGGCGTGACTGTTCGGTTTTAACCGAACCAGTGCATGCATGTTTCAACCAGTGCAAGTTTAGGAACATTGCATCACTTCGTTTCCGAACCGACACAAATTGTTCGTTTGTGGACCTTCCAACCAATTTTGTACCCCATCGGACAGGTTCTTGGTTACCTAAAAATACATATCCATTCCAGCCATTTGAGGCGTCCCAAAAATAAGAGAGCACACATACACTTTGCATATAAAGTTCAAGAGAGTTCTGCATGGTTTCTATTGTGGGGCACACATTCGAAGTGCTACATTTGCGTGCGTAAAGATTGTTCCATCCTGGGAAGCAGACGTTCTTAATCGTGAGCACCTTGGCAAGAGCGAAATTTACTTTAAGAACACAGTGACTCATCGCTGGACTCGATCTCTTTCTTATTCTTTGGAGTCGACAGTTTGTGAGTGGTAATTTCCTTTCTTTAGTACTGTTTGTCTGAATCTGATCTCCACATTGCTTTATATAATTGTTAGGAAATCATTTCCGATTTGTTTATTTCCATGAATTACATTCAAGTGCTTTACATCATTTTGTATCACTAATCAGTTTTTGGATTTTTCTTTTACACAGAAGTGTTATTTTCCCTACCAGTTTTAAGTGCCAACAGATTTATGGGTGTCGGTGATGATGATCAATGAAAACACACTTGTATGTATGATGAAATTTTTTTTTGTACAAAAATATGTATGATGTATGTCTAACAATATGGGTAGTCTATACGTTAATACGTGTATATATATGCATAATGCGTGGTAGGGGATTCCATATTCCATTACGACCTCGTTATAAAAGATAAGTTACTATTTGCTCTTTGGAGCACCATCACAAGGATCGAGTCTTCTCCATCACTGATCATATATTGTATGAGTTTCATCCACCACCAATTGTATGGCGCTCACACCAATGTACGGTAAGAAAATTCCTGGAGCATTACTAGGTAGTACTCCAAGAGCACTGAATAATCACTCATTACAGAAAGGGTTAGTTTAAGAATGTGTTTGGTGATATTTTTATTTAGAGTTAATTTGTAATCTCCCACACCCTCAGTCTGATACTATTTTTCAATTTTTTTGGAGAGCACAGTTAGAAAAAGATACTCCTACCGCATATCAATTTAAAAAATATACTCCTGCTGCATATCAAAATTGGTGAGCTTTTATTTTTATCAAGATAGATTTTTTTTTTTGCTATCATTCTTCAAATATAGTGATTGAACACAACTCTTCAAATAGTGTGTTCCTCTTCCTCTATTATTTGTAGTTAATAATTTATTTTTTATCGTTTAACTAATAAATTAATAAAATTCAAAGAGTATGTTGAAGTCACAATTTTAAAAACTACGAAAACTACTCCTCAAAATGCCACATAACTGTGAACAAAAGCTATAACTCTGCACTCCTCAAAATGCCACATAACTGTGAACAAAAGCTATAACATGTGCACATCAGAAATGAACAGCCCTCAATCAAAGCATCACCGACAACCAAATAGCAGCACCGCCATCCTGCAGAAACATCAAAATATCATCCTAAGTAGCAGCAACGAATATATATTCATCAAAAATAAAAGATCCAGCCTAAGCTTGGCAAAAACCAAATCAAAACCAGTCAAGGATAAGCCAGAACAAGTAGCAGCATCAGTAAGCATCCATAAAATCATGTACCACCAAATGTAGATAAGTGTTAATATAACCCGTAAGCAGCATTATTTGGTAAACACAGAAACCAAACCAGGACTCAGACTCAAACCCCAACATCCCCAATATACCTAATGCGTGCATTTGCTTGCTTCTGCCTAGAAACTGTAATTTTTTTAGCCCTAAGAATTAGAAAACTATCATGGAGTGGGTGGTTACATGAATTATGCGTTTACGTGATATGTTGAGGGCATATGCTAAATGAAGGTTGACTCACATATTTTTCATTCCCATATCTCTCTGCGTGCAAGGGAAGGAGCCCCAAAATGAAGTTTGGCTCACATCTTTAGTGCGAAGCCAAAATGACAGTTGGCTCACATCTCTCTCTCTCTCTCTCTCTCTCTCTCTCTCTCTGCATGCAAGGGAAGGAGGAGGTGACTAAAACCCTGCTCCCAAAATGAAGGTTGGTTCACATCTATAGTGTGAACCCAAAATGACCGTTGGCTCACATGTGGATAAGTGTTAATAAAACTCATAAGCAGCATTATTTGGTAAGCAGCATTATTTGGTAAACACAGAAAGCAAACCAGGACTCAAACTCAAACCCCAATATCCCCAATATACATAATGTGTACATATGCTTGCTTCTGCCTAGAAACTGTAATTTGTTTAGCCCTAAGAATTAGAAAACTATCATAGAGCATGAATTATGTGTTTACGTTATATGTTGAGGGAGGTTGGCTCACATGTTTTGCATGCAAGGGAAGGGACTGAAAAAAGCTTATTCATTGACGGAAAATACATTTTTAGTACTTTTAACTAATTTGGAAAACTACCCCTGAGGTCTTTCAGGTGAAGCTTTCAAAGTACATTTTCCGTCCCCATTCTCTCCCTCCTTCTTAGTTCCAGTTCCTACATCCACCCATAGCCAACCATCCACCGCTTAAAAGGTACTAATTCCAGTTTTATCTTCTTCAACTTTTCTGCGTTTTTTTGGACAAAAGTGGATATATTTGGGTCTTGCCTAATTTTTTTATGAGCCAAAAGTTAATAAGTAGTCCGGGTGCAAATTATGAGGAGCCAAATATCGGATAGAACTTAAAAGTGAGTTAAGACTCGCTTATCTCCCACGGCCCATATCCGCTTCCATTTCTGCCTGCCAAATTTAGGTCTTTCCTAGATTGCATTTGGCTGACCAGTACTAGCAGGTAGTATATGATCACAAGTCGATATATACAAGTCAAGAGGGGTTTTTTTTGGGATCATCCTATGATTTCTTATTTTGATCCTGGCTTT
>BPLS01015834.1:0-16582 GCA_019656275.1 Rhododendron kiyosumense | reverse complement strand
TCGTCTCCCCCTCACGTGACTTTCCTGCTCGCTGAGATTCAGGAGCAGCAGAGCCTGATTAAGATGTACGAGATCACCATGAGGAAAATGAGGTCGGAATTGGACTCCAAAGAGAGCAAATGTTCTCTCCTTCGGAAACAGCTCGACGACGTCGTTTCGCACAACAAGTCGGTCGAGAAGAAGCTGGACTATAGCGAACAGTTTTCGATTCTTGACGACATTGTCAAGCTGTTCGACGCCGGTCCGGGCGGCTTTACGGCGGCTTTGCGCTACGCGGTTCGGTCCGTGCGGTGTTTCGTCAAGGTTATGATTCGGGAGATGGAGTCCTCGAACTGGGACATCTCGGCCGCCGCGAATGCAGTTGTATCGGGAGTTGTGTTCTCGAAGGGGAGTCACGTGTGGTTCGCCTTCGAGTCGTTTGTGTGCCGGGAAATGTTCCACGGGTTCGATTCTCACGACTTTTCGCTGCCGAATGAGCCGAAAGACGAGAAACGTCGCGGGTTTGACTTCGGTGACCGGTTTAAGGAGTTGAAAGCCGTGAACCCAGTTCGGTTCCTGAAAACCAACCCGGATTCCGGGTTTGGGAATTTCGTGAGGAGTAAGTACATGCGTTTGGTTCACCCGAAAATGGAGACGTCGTTTTCGGGGAATTTGAGTCAGCGGAAGATGATTAATGCCGGGGAGTGGCCGGAAACTGGTTTTTTCGCGGCGTTTGCAGAGATGGCGAAGCGTGTGTGGCTTCTGCATTGCTTGGTTTTTTCAGGTGATCAAGAGGTGGATATGTTTCAGGTGGGAAGGAATTGTCGATTCTCGGAGGTTTATATGGAGAGCGTGAACGATGATGTGTTTGCCATGGGCGAGGTGGGTGAGGCGGGAGACGGTGGCGTTCGGGTGGCGTTTACGGTTGTTCCGGGGTTTAAGATAGGTAAAGCGGTGATACAGGCCCAGGTATATCTTTCGCCGGCGGTTCGGCCAGACCGGTGTTGAGTATGGTTTGGTGGCGCACAATGTGAAAAGGTCTTGTTTTCCCAGGCGCTAGAGGAAAATTTGGATACAACAATTTTTTGTGACGCCTTTCCATTATGAGTTCCATGCCAGGCATTACAAATAATTGTTGTATTTAAATTTTTTCTTGTTTTTTTTGCAACTCATGGACTATTCAAATAGTCATAAGTGTATTGGTATGATAGTCTCATATTCTACTACTCTTCACTTCTAAATATTGTAAAGAATTTGATCATATTTTTAAAATTGTTACTCCTTCCGCCCACCTTTGTTGGTTCATTTTGGAAATTCGTGCCATTTTTAAATCATTTTATCTTTTAATTCATAATATTTTTCATAATTTTGAAAATATTGAATAATAAAACTAATTGAAATCCATTAAACAAAATTTATATTGCATATTTTTTGAAGTTTCTATTGAAATATATGAACATTTGAAAATGACACATATTTCCAAAAGAGACTAACAAACACAGACGAGGAAGTACTTAAGAGTTATACAGCGCTAGATGGTCATAGTGTAGTTATATTTTGAATTTTGTTACAATCACACACATTTTGCACATACAATTGCACACATTTTTTTGGTTTGACGGTTAGGGTGTCCGAGTAAGTTTACGTGCATTTTGATTATTTCCATCCCCGGTTCAGTCAAAGACATGTTATCAACGCTGGTACTATGGGATTCACATATGGAAGCACAATATTAAGAAATATTATTAGGTATTATATTACCGTACTTTCTAAATTTTGTTATTATGGTCCGTGCATGTTTAGATTCATGTTTCTTAGTTACTATTATTGGTTTTCTTCTTATGCATGTTTCCCTAAGTTGTTTAAGTTTTTTAGTTATTAAGTCTTTGAAACCGATATAAAGACATGTTAGACTTATGTTTTATACACAATCAATAACAGAAGGTAAATTATTGTCATTTCACTTTTACACACGTAAGGTTTTGTTTGGTGGAGAGTTTAGTTTAGTTTAGTTTAGTTTTGGTAGTGGGTGGAAAGAGAAATAGAGTAATGATTGAAGATAGAGTAATTATTAGAGAAAGATAGAAAGATATGAGAAAGTAATAATTAAAAAAAAAAGGTGATGATTGGAAAAAAAAAAAGAAGGTAATAATTGAAAACTAAACTAAAACTAAAATTAAAAGGTTAACCGAACAAAGCGAAAATATTTCTCTTACATCCAACCCTAAAGGTTACCAGGTCTCGAATTTAAGATATCTGATCTTGCAACTCATATATGTTTTTCACTTGAGCTATTCCTCTAGTTTAATTGCACACATATTCACATTAGAGTAGAGTCGAGCTTTGTATGTGTTAAAATATGTGTGAACGTTAAGTTCTATATCGAATAAATAGAAAAATGATTGAACATTAGTATATAATTTGATGACTCATCACTTATAAGACTTAGTCTTTAAAGTAGATATGAGTCATTTAATATATATTTAGCCTAAATGATGTGCACTCTCTGTCGTTACTCCCATACAAATTGAGCCTTGAGCATGTAGTAGCGGATTGATACCAAACCAATCCTAACTAGACCAACCCTTATGTATATCTCAATCACTGGAGGTCAATTATATAAATCTTTTTTTTTTATTGAGTTCATATTTTGATTCATGATATAAAAACATGATAAGCGAGCAGGGAATATGTGGTTTGCGCGTGGAATTATAAAAGAGGGTGTTCCATTTTACCTTCTTTTTGAAAAAGTACTTTTTTTTCAAATTTCAAACCCAAATATAATGAAAATAAAAAATAATTTTTCAATTTTTTTTGCACCGTATAAAAGATCTCAATGAAATCTATCAAACAAGATCCATATTGGTAGGAAAATTATTTGTGTAAACGCATGATTTTTAAGCTTGAAATTACCTTTTTTTTCTACAAATTCCTTTTCTGAGAAACCGGAACACAAAACACTCGCTTCCTATGCTTTTATGTCTTGTTTTCCTGTGCCTTTGTGTCCTGTATATCTGTCTTGTCTTGACATACAGGTGAGAGAATAGGGGTTGGGTTGTCAAGAAAAGCGGAGTTCCGACCCCACACTTGAAACTGGTTCAGTGAACCGGAATTTGGATCATTATTGTACTCCCTTCATACCTGTTTTATTGTCCCTCTTATTTTAATCGAATAAAAAATTAATTATAATTTTTAATTGATAATATCGCTTATCTGTAATATAGATATTGTTTAATAGATTTCAGTGAGTTCTTTTAAATAATATTTTTAAAATTATCTAAAATATTATAAATTGCAAGATATAATTAATTAAAAAATAATATAAACTCTTCAAAAGAAACCAAAGAATGAAAATGAAGGGAATAGATATAACAGGAAAGGGGGAGAGGGAGAGAGAGAGAGAGACGGGCGGTGCCGAAGGCAAAACAAAGTACCGAGCATTCAGGAGGTTGGGACCCGGCCGGGAGTTTTTGTTTTTGTTTTGAGGTGAAGGAACAAATTAAAGGCCGCCAAATGCAGACCGACCTAGCGTGAAGATCTTTTAAATGTTGCTCCAATTTCATTAAAAGGATCTATCAAGTTTGTTGCTTTCATGCAAGGACACAAGAGCATCTTCACCAGCCTAACCAAATGAGAAATTTTGCTTAAATGGCGAGAAAATTAAAGGTGCAAAACACCAGCCCAACAGCCTCTCCTCAGAGCTCGCTATTCTGACCTGAGCTCCAATCCCTCGCTGGGTGTGGCGAGGTTTTGGACCCTCGCTTGCTCGGCTCTCTCTCTCTCCACTGCAGTGTTGACGGACAGCTCCGATCGTGAACAGCGTCTTCGTCATCATCAGCATCATCATCGTCATGAACTGCTCTACTTTGTGGGTTTGAGGTTTGATTTTTGTGAATTTTTCAATTTTGGCCCTTTTGGGGTTTGATTTGTAGGTTTTTCAATTTCGGGGAGAGAGAGAGAGATGGAGGGAGGTGGTTTCCAATTTGGGTTTCAAAAAGGGGAAGCACAGATTGTGGGTTTTCTGATCTGAGATCGGTGGCTTTCCGCCATCGCCGTTAATATATATAAGGTGTGCGAATGTGTGTGTATGTAAGGGTTTTTTTGTTTGTTTGTTTGAAATAATTGGCTATACTGTTGGTTGTTACCCTTGTTTCGTGACTAGCAAAGAGAGAAATTCTAACCAAAATAAGAGAGTTGGATAAGGCATATATATGATTATTGATTTTTGGAGGTGTTTTGCAGTACTAGTTTTGTGTTTATAAAGTGCATGCAGGTGGATATATATGAATCTAATTTTTTTGGGGTTATTTGACACAATGTTTTGAATACCGTACCGATTAGAGTATTGGTTTTCTTATTAGTACAGTACGTACCGGTATCGGTACCGGTGAGATATAGGGTACTATTTTGAATTGATCGCTATTAATGTTATTTTCCTACTTAAAAGAATTTATAGTATAATATACACTTTTTAAAACAAAAAAAAAAAATCCCGGTATTTGTCCGATACTGTCCATTATTAATCGGCACCGTCTGATACTTGAAGAAAAAAATAAATTTAAAAGTAATCCGGTACTATCCAGTATTGGCTGGTACTAACCGGCATCTCCGGTACCGTCCGGTACCAACCGGTATTTAAGCCGAAACGAAATTAGAAATATAGGATACCAAATTTTGTAAAAAAAGGTACATACCAGCCAGTAAAGAAACGGTATTGATAACACTGATTTGACAAGTGTGGAGGTGGGGATGTTGAAAACTGGTGGGTGGATTTCTGGCTGTCCAAATTAAAGGCAGCAGAATACACTGGTCATGTCCAAACTGGTGTGCACTGGTCATGTCCAAACTGGTGTGCACTGGTCATGTCCAAACTGGTGTGCACTTGTCAAATTGCATTGGGCTTGTTTGGGAGGGGGGGTTGTTGTCCCCTTGGTGCAGCAGCGTGCTGTTGTTTTCGAATTCGGGACCTGCTTCGATTTGTTTCGATAATCGAAAACGTTCACTTTGTATAGCTCGTTGAGTAGAATAACTATATAAAAAATCAGCTTAATTAGATATCATTAAGTGACTGATCGGAACATTTTTATCTTGAAAAGAATGGATCCGAAACACTGGATTAAATCCACTGTAACCCATGGACCGAGAGTTATATGAGTTCCGATTAAGCACTTAATGATATCCACTTAAGCTAATTTTTTGAACAGTTGTTCTATTCGACGAGCTCTACGAAATGAACGCTTCCGATTATCGGAGCGAGACCGAAGCGGGTCCCGAATTCGAGGACAACAGGCGCCTTGCCTACGGCTTGTTTTATTTGAAACAAAAATCTTGTCTATGTACTTGTGTCTTAGTAGTGTCTTAGCTAGAGGACCTTAATAGTGCCTTATTAGCACACTAAGGCCCCGTATGTTAAACGTGTTAACCCATGGGATTGGATTGCGAATTCGAAGAGATTATGAATTCTTTGTTTGTTAACTCAAAACACCTTCGGACTACCAATCCGGCCAAATAGGGGTATTGGTAATACCCCGGTAGACATGGTATTCGTAATCCTGTCCCATGAGACTAAATTATGTTGACTAAATTGCCCTCATTTGGTTCTTCAACTATCTTAAGGCTCGTATATGAAAGCTCTCGAGCCAAAAAATAATTATGACTCTTTAGGATAAAATGATCAGAAAAATAAAATTTTTGCACCGGTTCAATTGGATTGAAAATTGGAACATTTAATTTTTAAAGATAGTTTATATACTAAAAATATGATTAAAAAATTAAGTACTTCAATTTTCAATCCGTTTAAACCAGTGCGAAAATTTTATTTTTCTGATCATTTTATTCTAAATGATCATAATTTTTTATTTTTTTTTTGCTTTAGGGCTCTCATATGATTGTTATCCTTCAATTTTTGCATAAGGGCAAAAATGAAAATATTTACTATCAATCCAATCCTAACCTATGGAACAAACATGATATTAACAATCCTATTATCTAATCTCATCCCAAACAAATATACTCATTACTAATCCCTTCTCATTACCAATCCCAATCCTAATCCCATCTCTTTACAAATCCCACACATCTATCACTTTTATCAAACGGGGCCTAAGCCCTTTGTACGCATCTTAGTAGGGTGCTCCAGCATATTTCCTTCCTTGGTGATATAAAAACATATTTTCTCCATTTTAGATTACTAGTGTTACCTAACTCATTTTTAGAGAGAAAGAAAGAGCATTACCTTTTTTAGTCTTGTGCCTTCATTTGCATTTGAATAAATTGAATCTTGTATTCAATTTTTTTTTCAATTTGGAGAAATACTTTTATAACCCATGTATTCTCTCTAGGTTGACTCTTTTGCAAAAAAATCTTCACTTTACTAAATTTATTCATACATTCATGCCTATGAATTTGCATTGCTGGATGATACCGGAGCCGTTCTAAAGCGGAGATCTAGATGGTTTTGCTCAAGGAGTCCATGCAGTCAAGAAGGGGCATGGGATGCTATGCATGAAGCGGAAGTTAAGTAGTTTCTATGTATATCTCAGTGTTTGCATTCTTTAGTTTTATTGCTCTCTACTTAGATTGTTTATTTGAATTGCTTGGTACTATATATGGAGGTTAGTTAGTTGACTTGCAATGTCGTTTGCTTTATTTTTTAAATTGGTAGCACCGTTCACCCGCCTCTGAGACATTATAGCGCATTAGATAATTTCAAAACTTATTCATCGACATATGGGCTTGACTATCATTCCAACAACATATGCATTACAAAAATCTAGATCCTACCAACTATGTTGACGACTCCACGTTATCGAGTTATACCGCTCATGGCTCTACTGTCTTTGTTTATACCCATTTTTGACACCAAACCCTGGGCAGTGCTGGAAAGTCATTTGATGAAGTCTAATGGGCCATCAAATAAAGTTTGATTGGGTCTAAGTCAATGGGCCGTATCTGTTTTTGGTAGAGCCGAGTTGGTGTGCTCATCCGAATGGACTACGGGTCTCAATGGTTTGGGCTTTATCCAAATAATTAGTGGTTTCAGGAGGCCCAAGCCCACTAATTGTGGGAGTGCGGTTGGTTTTCCAGAAAGATTTCACAAAAAATGTAATCTAAACTTTCCAGCAAAATTTATCTATCTTTTATTTCCAGTCCATTCACATTTCGAAGTACCCCGTGCTACTCTTTATTTCCAGTTCATTCACATTTGGAAATTATCAAGTTCACTTCGTTGCGGCAACCCGCGAACTTTTGTGATCTCACCTTTCGGATCACACGCATTCACTCCAAGTTGGATCAAGGGCTCTCACTCCTTCGACATTAGATGCGACAAGCCTTGGCAAGCCCGTGCTCACTCCTCACCTTGAGGATTTTCGCTCGCACCCATAGAGGCGAAAAAGAGCTAAACACTAGTATCATGCTTGTCTGGCGAACTGGGCCTAGACCAAAGATATGCCCTTCCTGCTGGGCGCCATTCCACGGGCTGAATCGGACAACTAGCCCGTTGGAGGCCTCTTCATTGGGCTTCAACCCCCAATAGGCTTGGGTCGAATTGTATCGGGTATTTGGCCCATTACACGTAACACGGACTAAGACCTATAGATGGCCTTAGTTTATGTAATCTTGCACCTCATTAAGAAGTTAGGAGTTCGAATCCTCCATCCCCATCTATATATGGGTATTCTTAATTCCCTTAGTCGGGCCTTTTCTTTTGTTGTTTCTGTCCTGTAATGTGTTTATTTCTCGTATTGATTGAATTGTTAAGTTTTGTTGTCTTGTGAACTTTCAAAATTAATGTAGTGTCCTGAATTTATACTTTCGTACCTCACATATTATGTAAATGATCTCTTTTATTAATTGAAAAAAAAATGCCCAAGGCTTATAGAGTCATGTTTGTGTACCCAAAAAAAGGAAAAAAATAGTCACATTTAAATTCGAATTTAGAAATTCTGTAGTGCAAGGCTGCGGGGTCCAAACATCGCGTCACATTGGAAAGACTTCCCTTTCTCTGTTTGTTCGTTACAAGTGAAATTTGGGGCCCATAGGATGATGTCCATTTTTCACTTTCGGACTCTTATTATTCTTATAAAAAGTAGCTTTATTAATTTCAAAAAGAGAATAGCAAAAGCAATATAATCATCATTAGATAAAGACATTCGAAAGCACACACTCGAACAATTTCTGAGAGAAATAGCTACCGTGTAATGTCTTCCCGTCCCTCTTTACGAGAAAAACTTATTTATGGAGGAGCCGTGACTATGTTTTACGGCGCTCAATCTCGGCTGCACGTCCAAAAATGTTTTGGATGATCCGGATTAAAAACAAGATCTATTAGCTGTAATAGATTACACCTTTGGACGGCTGAGAATGCGCGGAGCCGTGAATAACTATAATGCCTTGTTCTCTTTCAAATTTAAAAAGAATTTTTCAAAAAATTCTTCCCAGATTCCACCTAAATTTTCTCTATTTCCAACATTTCTCTCTCCACTTATTACCCCTACAATTTTTCAAAATTTTTTTCAAAAACCAAACCAAACAAAGCATTATTCTCTCCCCTCTTCATTAGTTGATGAAAAGAAAGGGCCACAGAACTGTTTCACCAAGCAAATCCATTCCCCTTTGAGTTTGATTCCAACTTTTTGCCGCTCAAAACTGAATAGAGTGACTACCGACTGGATTGATACATGAAAGTCAAAAGTAAAGAAATGGCCATGAAAGAGATTGCTGGATAAACACAAGGAGCTAGCCAATGTTGAAAAAGACTTTTTGAGCTTTCTAAAAAACATGTCATCTTCGTCATTAATACACCTAATAAGACTTGCAAGCTCTGAACTCAGTGAGTTGCTAGACATAGGGAATTTAATTTGCTTGGAAAATAGGCATTTTCAAAATACTTACAGAAAATTAATTACATTACAGCGGGTATGATATCATACAACAGTAGTCAATGTGGAGATAGTGGGAGGAGTAATGGGAATTAAACCAAAAATGGGACAGAACGTGGGCTATATTCAACACGACGAGCATCACAAAATGAACTATCATGATACCGTGATACACCAAATATGAAAATCACATAAACCAAACATCGATCACAGCTAGTGCATGTGGTTGGTTCGTTAATCTTCTTTTGAGGGAGGGATTCTGAGTTCGAATTCTCATGAAGAGTTATTTGAGTGACGTTGTAACTACTAACTCCTGACCGTTCAACATCCTACGCACTGTTTGCCCAAAAAAAAAGTAAGGTAAACACTTCTCGTCGGCTAGAAGCACACACATATATTTATTGCTGTAATACTTTTTCTAAGGTTCCATCATTTCCCAATACTAGTGATGCTAGAACTGCACAAAAGTCAAAAATCCACCAAGAAATGATTCTTTTTCTTGTATTAATTGTCGTTATTTATTCCGAGGTCCCAATAAAAAAGTATATAAGTCGCATAATTGTCAGTGTCATTTAGGACCAATTAATTACTGCGGAAATTAAGGCTATGGTCTGTGGTTACATAAAAATTATTGGGTGGTTACCCGTTTCAGTGTAATTATTTTATTTTAATCCCCAAAGTCTACGGGGTTAAAAGTTAAGGTCCTCTAGTTCTAAGGGAAGTTGTGTCATGGAAATGGCTTCTATATATGCAGTATTTGTTCGGACTGCAAAGAGTAGTCTGAATAATTTCAGCCGTACAAAGTATTTTTAATTGTTAGATTTTATAAGATTCTCCCGCGAAGAGTATTTTTCAATATAAACTATTGATTGCTGAAATGAACGGATGAGATGAGATTGTAAATGCTTCTTTGCAGAGAAACTGGATCCTTACATTATTGCTAGACAAATAAGTAGAATGATCCCTGCACAAGTTAGTCTTGGTTCGCAAAGTAATAAGGATATTTTTTTTTTCTATTTTCAAGTGAATTTTCCAATTACCTTTTTTTTTTATAAAAAAGAGAGTTAAAGATGAGATAACTAGACATATTCATGATGATATTACGTGGTGTATATTGTTTGCAAATGATATTATCTTAGTGGATAAGGGGAGTTTAATGCTAAATTGAGTATATGCATTGTAAGTTTAGTGACAGTAGACGTGACCATACAAAAGAAGTGAGGATTCAAGATCAGAAGATTTCATAAAGTGAGCATTTTGGGTATTTAGGTTCAATTTTTTGCAAGGATGAGAGATTACGGACGATATAACCCATAGGACCCAAGTTGGGTGGCTCAAGTGGAGAGTCGCTTCAGGCGTATTGTGCGATCGAAGGATACCTAACAAATTGAAAGATAATTTTACAGAACTACTATCCGACCATTGGTGCTATACGGGACAGAATGTTGGCCTATCAAAAAACAACAAATGAGTAAAATGAGTTTAGTTGAAATGAAGATGTTGAGGTAAATGTGTGGTAAGACTAAGAGTAAGAGAATTAGAAACAAAACTATTCATGAAACAAGATAAGTTGAGAGAAAATAGATAAAGGTGATTTGAACATATTTACTGTTGACTTGTAGACGCAATAGTCAAAAAGTTAGAGTGACATGATAGTAGCAGACAATTGAACTAGGAAAGAGGAAGACCTCAACTGACTTTGGATATAGTGTTACGGAAAGATTTGGGCTAAGTAAAATCTAAGTGAAGAGATAGCCAGAGGTAGCCATAAACAAAGCTTCGGTTTAGTTTGGTTCAAGAAAACTAACACAAGGCTCGATTTGGTTTAGTTTGGTTCAAGAAAACTAAATAAAGTTAGGCCATTGATATGTAATTGGATGGATCGACTGCCACTCGAGTATCCATCTTTGTTTTTTGAAAACTAGATGTCAGGAACAACCTGATCGAGTCAACTTTGATTAATTTCGGGGTTCTAAAATTCAACTAGCATACGCAATTGTGTATATATCTTGTTTGTTGATTATAAGAGCAAATACATTAGTTATTTGCTAAAAGAGCTTGTGAACAATGTACATTTTTTATTTTACCTATTCACATATCTTTTAACACTACTCCAACATTATCTATTTAACTTAGTCTTTATTAAAATTATTACTTTTAATTTTTTTTTCTACTAAAGACATAGGAGAGAGAGAGAGAATAATTGTTTAATGGAAAGATGACGAACAAAACATCGGTATTTCTACCGAGCTGTTTCAACAAATCTATTTTCCCTTTCCTTTTATCTCATATGCTGCACCTTGTTTTTTGTTGTTTTTGTCTGTAAAATAGCTACAAGAGGGGTTTTAGTTCACCCGGTAAACTTGCTCTAAATGGCTATGGAGTCATCTGTTCAAAGTGGATTTTGTGAGTTTGCTTGCTTTATGTAATTTTAGGTTGCGTCATGCGCTTTAAAAAGATTACTTTCTGTTAACTTTCCAATATCTCAAATTTGTTCGTTAGAAAAATCTGCTAACCCCATAAAAAAAATCTGCTAAACATGATGCGGATATGGATTAGTGTGGATACGCAGCCCGACATTCCGCGCTCTTCAATATTAATTTCCAGACCATAGTTAATAGCCCTTTTAATTTTTTTTATAATCCAGGTGAGTGGTCAACTTACACACACTCCGATTAATTTTCTATACCAATCCCGCTGCCCACATGGGGGCTTCCAATTAAAGCCCAAAAATGCTACTTGCACAACCGTTGTGTTGGTTGTGTGTGTAATTCTGAACGTCCATATGTATTTGGACGGTCTAGATTTAAAAAAAACTCTTCCAAAAATAAGTTTAACTTTTATGGGAAAGTGTTTGAGCGAATCATGACCATTCATTACAGCAATGGATGACTAGAGATTGGTTGTGTGTTGTGTTTTACACAACTGTTGTGTGTAGCAATTAAAGCCAGTTTGCCCTTTTAAATAGACCAGTCCCTTTATAAAGCCTTCCTTGCCATTCCCTCCTATGTTAACTAAAGCACATTTTATAACCTCATGGCCACCTATAATCAGCACTCACCTTCTCCATTCTTGTTCTTACTTGCGATTTTCCTCGTATTCATGGCGACTACTAGTATTTCTGCTGCTGCTCGAGTCTACCCTGCAAAGTTCGGTCATGTTCTTGCGAAAGGCCAACTACCGTCATCTGGTCCAAGCCACAGAGGTCACAGAGCAGGCACTTTCGGTACTAGACATCTTCTATCGGAGAATGATTTTCGAGTCACTTTGAATCCATAGGGTCCGAACGAAGCAACGAAGTGGGCCGCTGATTACTGGCAGGGGTGGAACGAGGATTTTGTCTCCGAGAGTGCCAAGCCCGAGTCATGCCCACTACTCCTCCCTTAGACCTCCGCTTTCAAAGATATTAATTCTTCTCTTTTACTTATCGTAGTGATGAATGTCTTCTAATTTTACAAAGAATAAACACCCAAAATTCAGGTCATACAACATCGATCTCTCTTGCACTGGCTTAAGTTTTATGTCTTGGTTTGCTTTTAGTACAAGTTTCTACATCAAATTCCTTCAGCCACGCGTGAGAATGGAGTAGATTCAGCATTGTGAACATAATATGTACGGAAAATGAAAACAGAGCAAATTTCACCAACTAGACAGAACACCAGCAGAGTACTAATATTACCCAGAAATTGAAAGTAACAGAAATGAATAAAGGGGAATAACTAAGAACTCCTTAACAGCAGCTCCAGGCTTTTGTATCACATGATATCGTCAAAACGCGCGGTTTTTTGTTGCTACCCATGGATGTTCTCGTTTGTGGAGGTCCGTCATTCAGGATACAATTATATTGGATAATCACCAGTAGCACGAAATCGTGATTTTTCGGCCAACTTGAACTGTGCACCTTTCTTGCTGGGGAAAAAAAAAACAACAGAACTCGAAAGGAAATCAAAACAGTTTGGTAACATTCGCAGAATGAGTTTTCTCTCAAACGAAAATATACATGCAAGAAGAGGCCTTGATCCAACCCAAGCCCAGCCGAGCCCATCCTCAAGCCCGAGCCTGCTTCGGCCCAAAGAGCTTGCGTGGATAATGGGCTAAGCCCAAAGGACTTTAGGTCTTTTAAGCTTTAGATACCCTTTTGAGGCCCACACATTTTACAAGTTAAAGTAAAGCATACAACCCTTTAACAAGTCACATAGTTGAAAAATGTGGGAGAAGAGAGTGCTCGCATTTTTAACCCATTCTGATCGACATGGGTGCTTCATGAGACAATTTCTCGTGTAAATTTGCGTGCGAACACTCTCTCATTTTCGCTCAAACGTAACTACAAAGTGTTATTTACCAGATTATCGGTGCTTTATTGATGAACAAAACAAAGAATTTTATCAGTTTCAAAGAGATTACAAAGTGATTAATTAAAGGGAGAATGAGACACAAGGGGGGAAGCACATTCTAACAAACGCGGACAGAGAAGAGAAGGTTACGAATGAAGAGCCGGTTGAAGTAAACCGAGGTGTGTATTGTAATAATTCCCTAGCTTGTGTACTCAACACTTATAGCATGCCAAGGGAAAGAAGGATAAAGACGTACGACTGTTTTACTGCTTAGAAGAGAGATGGTAGTTTATGGGGATGCTATGTGTAAGTTCTACACCTGTGGGATGGAGATTGAATCTGCATGCAGAGATCATCTGCTGATTCATTGTCATAATGCTTGGAGGGTACGGGCAGAATGGTTGAAATGGTGGGGTTTCGAGTGGATGGCACCCGATCGAGTCAGTAAAATCAGGTTTGGAATGGTGGCATGGTTGCGAGTTTAGGAGCGGTGATAAAGAGATCAAGATTATGTGGGATGCAGTACCTATTGCAGTAATCTGGCCAGATATATATTGAAGGGCTACAAATGGAATTTTTTTTTTTTGTTTTAAAGGTAAAGGTATAGAGCCTGTTCAGGAAGAAATCTAGGATTCAATCAAACTCAAGACAGGCATTTCAGACGAACGTTTAAGTCATCTATGCCAGTTTTTTCTCGATTGTGATGCCATTTTCTTCGGATCCTTTTAATCGTTGTACCTTGTTTCAATATTGATTAATAAAAAAAATTTGCGGATGAAAAAAGAGTCATCTCCCTTCCATATATACTGAGTAAATGATGTAGTACGTGTACAGAAGCATCAAAGATTGTAAGTATCTCCCTTCTTTGACGCCCTACCCAACCCAACCCAACCCAATCACATGGGTGCTCCCCTGCCTACTTAACATGCATTGTCATAAGAGTCAACAAACTAGGATTTGCTCACGTTATCTTGGCAAATTTTGCAAGAAATTGACCAATGACGGATGGTGTTTGCTTTCACATTTCCGGGGCCCCATAACTACCGAATGGGGATGGTGCTTTGCAGTGGTGTGCGCAGCACCGTGCTGCGCACTTTCGAGCCGTCGGATCGTGCATCCAACAGTTCGGATCTTATCTTGGCAATGAACGGCTCTCGATTGTTGGTTGCTAAGATAAAATCCAAACCGGCTTGAAAGTGCGCAACACGGTACTATGCACCTCACTACACAGCACCAACTTGAAGTCCCATAACTACAAGTAGTTTTAACAATAGGAAAATAAGGGACAATGTTTTTTTTTTTTTTTTGTCGGCAAAAGAGATTTTATTCAAAATAAGGGACAATGTTGATAATGTAATGATCAAATGGAGTATTTTAGAAGACATGCATCAATTATACTGTCTTAAAAAAAAATAATTAAGTTTCCCATTTAAAGCATACAAAATGGAATAGAGAGAGTATTAGTGTTGTCCAGAATGGTTCCCGTCTTGAATCAAAAGAACATAAAAAAAAACAAAAAGACGGAAAAAATTACGTTTTGTGAGTAGCAGTGGTAAAAATATTTTTACTTTTATGACGTTGGGAATGAAGTGGAGTGTGCCATAGGCCCGTAGATTCTTCTTCGGGAAAATGTTGGCCAATGACGTATTTTAATAATTAATACTTATTAAGAACATTTTGCTCATTAACAAATGTTTTCAGTATGTCATTGGCGGGTATTAATTATCAAAATATGTCCTGGATCATCATTTTCCCTTCTTCTTTGGTTTCCATTTGTGAATGTTAATTCATTTATTTATAAAACTTTTAGAGGTCCAATTGGTTGAAATTTCTAGGATCTGTTTTGCAAATTGGGGGATGGTGCTGTGCAATATTGTGCGTAGTACTTCCGAGCTGTCGGATCATGCATTTGACGGCCTGGATCTCATCTCGGTAATGAAAGGTTCTCGATTGTTGGTTGTCGAGATGAGATTTGAGCCGTCAGATGCACAATCCAACGGCTCGGTTGTGCGTGTGCACTCACTGCACAACACCAACCCGAAGTCTAATATGTCAAATATCACTCAAATTTTTTTTTTGATCCGCCAAATATCACTCAATTCAATGTCTGTGAAATTGTTGAAGAAAGGTGGACCATTGGCCTTGCTACACTGGTCATTTCATGGGAGATCATTTTCTGGCAAACCATTTGGTCGGTTTGTGGAGCCCTTGTGCTAGTTATGCCGCCCCGTGGTACGTGCATGTGCAAACATTCTCTTGTTTCATGCACGATCGTAATAGCAGTCACATAAAACGGTCCAATCAAGGATTGAGTCAGATGAGAGTTAACAGGGGCTGTCGTCCCTCTACAATTTTAAAAACTTATGTTTACATTGAACAAAAAATTATCATCAAATTTTCTAGCTCCGTCAACTTTGGGTTCAATATCTCATTTTAGAGAAGCTAATTAAGCTTTGAGCGCTTTTCGTACCACATTTTGATTTGGGACGCGCGGCTGCACTAGTCTTTAGAGGGTTCAAGAAATGCACTAAAGTTTCGTATATATGCACATGATTCAATTTTATTTTTTAATATTGTCTACGCTAGATCATTCATATAATTACATCGTCAATGAAAAATCACTTACATTTGTTAATAAGTATAGATCATATGGATCCATAACACAAAATAAACTATGCCCTGATAAGTTTTCAATCAAAATAAATATAGTATATAGATATGTTTTATATACACAAAAAAATTCATATTTGTTTGTCATCGGTAGACTGTAATTCTCTAGCCGCCCTGGCCTGCCTTTAATCCACCTTCTATTACACTACTTTTCCGCCCAGCAATAATACATCTTTTTTTGCCGTTCAAAAAAGAAAAAAAAAAAAATCTTTCCACCCACCAAATCTTCACGAAACATCACATTCTTGACCAAAAGGCGATAACATTGTGGTAGGCTCGGTAATTTGGCCGTGTGATTGAGCTACAACATTTGTTTATCCCACATTGTCACCTTTTACAATTGAGAATTATGATATTAGGCTCTGTTTGTTTCAATGTAAAATATTTTATTCTGGAAAACATTCTCCATGTGAAATTATTTTGCCAAAACTAAAAGCTTTTCATTTTGGTTTTCTGGTGGTTGATAATTCAAAATTACTTTTCAGTACATAAACTTCTACCTTAATCATATGTTTTCTTCTTGTTATTATAAGATTGTATAATCAGGTTTCATCTCACTCCCTCGACCTCTCTTCTCTCTCAATTTACCTCTTTGATTTCATGAACGAAACACACATGCTCTGCTTGTAATCTTATTTTACTCGTTGATGAGAGAGAGAGAGAGAGAGCTAGAGAGAGAGAGAGAGGACTTCTGGGGAGGAGAGTAAACGATAGATA
>BPLS01015828.1:0-30819 GCA_019656275.1 Rhododendron kiyosumense | reverse complement strand
TCTCTCTCTCTCTCTCTCTCTCTCTCTCTCTCTATCTCTCTGTGTTTTTCTGTAACATAATCTGGAAAAGGTCTTTTCAAATAAAAATCTGGAAAAGGTGCTTAATAAGCATTGAATATATCTAGTATCCTCCTCTTTCTGTTATGTCTTTTTAATTTCCACATGTAATTCCTAAGAGAAGCATGTCATTCTGATTCATATTTGTAAAACCTTCACCCATTAAACTTAAACTTATGCTTTCTATGCTAATGCTGTCTTTTCTTTTGGGTGCTCTAAAACCACGTCTTTCTGGAAAACATCAAAGTATAGTAAGAATAGATAGACAAAGCAAGAATTTAGGATCGAAGAAAACAAATGTTGTCAATGTATATTAAGCATCTAGTACAACAAGATTTAAAAAAAGAAAGAAAGAAAACAGCAGTAGCAGAACCATACCCACCAACGACCCATTCCCCTTCCCATGGAGTACCACTGCCATACCCAAATATGCAAAACATATTGGTTATGTTTTGCCATACCGGCACCCAGCACTCATGGTAATATTTTTGGAGTACCCGTGCTTCATAGATCAATATTCAATACTTTGTTGCATGGCAAACATGTTTAGGACACAGGTGCTAATTTTGTTGCTGTGTGTTGTTTTAAAGGGCTGATATTTGGTCTTTTGGGATTACTGCATTGGAATTGGCTCATGGTCATGCACCCTTTTCAAAGTATCCCCCAATGAAGGTATATGCCTATTTATTTGACAACAACTACATAATGTTCACATAGATGCCATACTCTGACTTATCTTTTACTTCCTGTCTCCTGCCGTAGGTCCTTTTAATGACCATACAGAATGCCCCTCCTGGACTTGATCATGACCGAGATAAAAAGTTTTCTAAGGTATCATTGCTCGTTAGGCTGATTAACAGTTTTGGGGCAGCCATATGTTGTTCATTCCCCTAGTGATATAATAACGTAAAATTGATGAAACGATTGTCTTGTGCAGTCTTTTAAAGAAATGGTTGCAACGTGCTTGGTGAAAGATCAGACGAAGAGGCCGACTGCAGAAAAATTGTTAAAACACTCCTTTTTCAAAACTGCCAAGCCTCCAGAGCTTTCTGTTAAGAAGCTGTTTGCTGACTTGCCACCACTGTGGAATCGTGTAAAAGCCCTCCAGGTATGTGGTCCTATTTCCCCTGGCACAGGACTTGCTTTTACTTTTCTTGCCATGCCTTTTTAATGGACTTCTAAGGGTATTTCAGCTTAAAGACGCTGCACAGCTAGCACTGAAGAAAATGCCTTCGGCAGAACAAGAAGCAATATCACAGGTTAGAGATATTTCTTGGAATTAATGAGTTGGGTTCCAGCGATGCAATCATCTCACCCCTTGTATTTGAACACAAGTTTTGTTGTACTAAATCTCTCTGCCTGCAACCACTTTAAACAGCTCTGTGAGTGCGATGTTGAAATTCCCTAAATCAAATAACCAAAGCCCTTCCGAACACAAATCAGATTTAGGGGAGATGATGGAACTTGGTCTGACTAGCGGTATCATAGTCTGGATGGGTTTAAATCAAACAACCGCTCTAAAACTAGACCCATTGGTGCGATGTCAAAACGCCATAAAAGACATAACTTAGCCCTTCCCAACTCCTATTGGTTTTATGAGAGATGGTGGAACTTAGTCCGGCAACTGACAAGCATATGTTTAGAGGTCATAGGAAAATCAGAAGTCAGCTTGAATGATCAGCTGCCCTCTTCATCAGGCACTTATTGGAAACAAGAGGGGGTTGAATAAGTGGAATTCGACATTAGCTGTACCTCGCTAAAAGAGTAGCCTATTGTAGTATTGTGGAATCTTTCATCGAAATTGGTGAGTTATAATTGTGTCAATGAGTATCTGCATGGCGTCAAACAGAAAACTTTTCATATTGAATGTAATTGTGGGCATCTGATCTTGTCATTTGTGTTCTGTTTTTGTACATTTCTTCTGGATTCATATTTTCTCCCGTTTCCTTATCAGAGTGAGTACCAGCGAGGGGTTAGTGCGTGGAACTTCGATATTGAGGATTTAAAAGCCCAAGCATCCTTGGTAAATATCAAATACTTCGCTCAAAATGATCAGCCAGATACCTGATGCAAAGATGATGATCAGATGATCATCCTGTGTATTAGCTTCTCAAACAGAATGTAGTGAATCTTAACTAATCCTTCTCTTGCTCTGCCAGGTGCATGATGATGACGAAATGCAAGAAATCAGGGAAGATGATGAAAGCATGAAACAAGTTGTTAATAGTAAGGTTGTCAAATTGCTTTGTATCTTTATAAACTTTTATTTGAATGAAAAGCTTCACAAGTTATCCAAATTGTGGTCATTCGCATTACTTCATAGCGATAATTTCTCCCTCGAAGTTATTGCATTCTGAAGGAAACATAGCTTATAAACTGCTCATTATGATTGGCAGAATACATCTTCCTCAAGATTCAGTTTGGGGAAAGCAGTTTCCACAAATGAAGTTATTTACAGGTATTATGGCTTTTTAACAGCATTGATAATTCATTTTGGTTTCAACTATTTAAATGGTTGTTTTTGGCAAGAGGACGGCATAGTTTTACATCAAACATGCAGTTTTTGTAATTACTATCAAAGTTAGTGATGGTGTTCTCTATTAGTATTCATTGTGGACTGATTCCATAATATAGTCCGGATGACAATGGACTCTAAAGCAATACTTCCCAAAACGGGGCACATTATGGATTTTAGTTCCATGGGTTGAGATAGTTTTCCAGATTATTATGCCATTTCAAAAAAAAATCCAACACGATTCGTTTTTTCAATTGCTCAACTGTTGACTAGTATTCATAATTACTGCAAGTTAAGAAGTACGGATAATTCAATGTCCAACATATGTGTGTATACTTGTTTTTTTTTTTTTGGCTTTTCTTATTATCTGTTTTCTCTTTTCCTTCTTTACGTACTATTGTTTCAGTGAACAAACAAGTGGCTGTGTATTTCCTCTGGCTGAGTGTTCGAGCAATAAGGAAAAAACTCCAGAAAGGGATATACTTGAGTCCAACTACCAAGGTAAAGTTGAACTGGAGAAAAATGCATCAAGAACCGAGTTACCACCATCACACCCAGAGAAGGATCCTGTACTAGCCAAGATTAAAACTTCAGCTGGTAATAGTCGCCAGACTCAGAGTGGGCCACTTATGCCCGGTATTGTGCTAAATCATTCAAAATCAGAAAGGGGGCGTAGCTTTGAAAGGTTCATCCTAGTTTATTTCTTGATTCATCTCTCTATACGGTTTTGATTTCTTGGTTTAATCATTGTTGAAATAAGAGCAAGCACAAACTGTTCTCATATGTGACATCAGATGAATCACTCTACTAATCTGTTTATTCACTTTAGTCTGAAATTTAGTGTTGTGATGACACTATTCTTAGCTTGCTTTCATTGAAAAAGCTCGCTTATATATTGGAGCACGTCCTAATTGATATAAGCTACTAGGGAGAGGGAAACTGCAATGAAGTTACATTTTGTTTTTCCCGAGGTGGGTGTTGGAGGGAAGAGGTTGTAATAATTTTCTTTCTCTTTATTATGTTGGCCCCAAATTATTTTATCTTCCTTGTAATTCTCGTTGGAACAGCTTCAAATGCGGAATTGATCCATGCTCTCTGCAAATTTTCTGTCCATATGAAAACTAAGAAAAAATAGTGACTTGTTACTAGAGCTCTGTATAACAGGTTGGGTTGCTGAAGATACAAAATAGGTATCATCACAAGTTTGGTACTACTACTCTTAGGTATTATGTTGGGTTTTATGGGTTTAGAAGATAAAAAGTAAGTTTTGATCACGTGTGTGCTAGTTAATCTCTTGTAAAGGTGAATGTGGTACTTTTTGACGCTAAAATCTGCTAGTACTTTGGTAAAGATAGCAAAGTTAATCTCTTTTTGCTTGGTTTGGAGGCCAATTCTTTGTTCTTCCATTTGTCTTTTTCGGGCAAATAATTTTTTTTTTGGGGTAAATTTATCTTTTTCTCCCTTGCACGTATTCTGCAATTGAAAACTTACTTCTATGTATACTGATTGCTTGCCTCATTCGAATGTTTGCTACTACATTAGCTTTTACCAATTGATATTTCTATATGGTCCTGCCAGAGTGTAATTTCGGTCCGGTTATGTTTTATTATTATCAGGGGTGAGAATGAAAATCAACCGTTAGCTGAAAGACCTATGCGTGAGGTACGAAGAGCACCCAGCTTTAGTGGTCCATTAATGCTTCCAACCCGAGCTTCAGCTAACAGTTTATCAGCACCCATAAAATCTTCTGGAGGTAATGAATTTCTGTGTTTAGAGAGTAAAGACATAGCACCAGCGCTTTTACTGCTACTATTATTACTGTTCAAGCGGCTACTATTTTGCGGACTGCATGCATTTGTTTTGTGCAATGTGTTTTTGAAAGCAGTCCAACTGCTTCTGGTAAGTTTATTAGCAAGTCCTTTCAAAATGTTGTAAGGAAGTTGCTTGGGCAGCTATGGTTTACTACCTCTTGCAGGGACTCCTAGAGTCCTAATTGCTTGCTGGATCAATTCCTGTTTGATATTGGGTTAGCAGTCTCTTCATTTCGTCTTATTAATGCTTCCAGCCTTAATTTTTCGCTTTGTGAAAGTTGGTACATTCCCCGCTGTGAATTTGATCCACATCAGCCTTATTAGTGCCTTTCACCTTTTGTTTTGAATATTTTGTTTGTTAACAGGAGGGTATGCCCCCTTGATACTTCCTCTGGTGCAAATAAAAGAAAAATAATAAACTTGCATGTAAGATTGAAGTCAATCATTCTTTTTTCATGTATCGCTTATAGGGTTTAGAGATTCTTTGGATGACAAGTCAAAGGCCAATCTGGTGCAAATAAAAGGACGATTCTCAGTAACTTCAGAAAATGTAGATCTTGTAAAGGTAGAGCTCTACTTTGTTTTTGTTTTTGCTTTCGTACTCTTGTGTTTTCTTACTACGTCTGCTAACTTTATTTGTTTTGTAGGATATCCCACTATGTACAGTTCCTCGACGATCAGCACAGGTGAGGCGGCCAATGTTGAGTCATTCTGCTGTATAACTAAAATATGATTTTACAGTTCTTGATGTTATAATTGTCTGATTACCAGGATTCACCGCTAAAGAAGTCTGCTAGTGTTTGCGGAGACTGGATAGTTGATTCAAAACAAATGGTTTGTGTACGGACCTCTTAGATTTGTAAATGATATAGCTCTCAGAATGAATTCAAAGTTATTGTATCGCGAAACCAACCTGTTCTTCTTTATTTGTACGATCTCTTAAGAAAACCACATAGTACTTACATAGAATGAAAATATATTCGTAAGGGATGTTTCTCATGTTTGCATCCGTATTCAACTATTCATGTACACAGGTGTAAGATCATCTGTACGTAATTAAATAGCGTGAGAGCAGCCTATTCACTATTCTTAATAGTTAATTGGAACTTCTGTGTATATAATTAAGTAACATGATTTTATGTCATTCTGGTCAATAGTTACCTAACTGCCAACCAGCAGAATGAACGTTGCCTTCCAATGTTACATGAGGTGCAAGATATAATATTTTTATTATTTTTCAGCCTATTGGCCAGCAGCCTAAGGAAATATGCAACGGTAATGTACCTGCATCACTTATCATGCCCCACCTTCAAAACCTTTTCCACCAGACCTCAATTCAACAGGTTAGGCAGAATTACTTCAATTTTTTTTGGTTCTAAAGTTGAGTCTTTAAGGCCCGGTTTGGCCTAATAAAAAAGCTGGATTATTTTTGTCTGTATTCAAATTTTCTTCGCATTTGTTAAATTTGCATCAATATTTTGTGGATTATTGGTTCCTCTCAATGAGAGGAATCTAAAAATGTAAAAAATTATTATCCACATTAACAATTTTTTGTATGAAGACAAAAATAATTCAAAAAGTCTATCTGTTTTGGATTATTTTTATCTTTAGTGAACTTATTAACAATACTTTTTGGACTATTTTTGCCTTTAGTGAATTTTTTAAAGATTTTGATCGTAATTTTTGACTTTTAGATTCCTCTCGTCGAGGTGAACCAATAATCCACAAAAAAAAATGGACGCAAAACTAACACATGAAAAAAAATTTGAATAGAGACAAAAATAATCAAGCTTTTTTATTAGGCCAAACCGGATCTAGATTAAGTTGCATCGAATTACTGGAATTTCAGAACGAATGACTTTCACGTTGCAATTGCTACTGTCATACCAGGATCTCATTATGAACTTGTTGAATAGCTTGCAACCTGCTGAGGTAGCAGAGGGTGAGTGGAGGATTCTTTTTTGTTTTTTTGGCTCAGTTGAAGAGTGTCTCAGTAAGTCACACTGGATTTCCCTGTGTTTTTTGCAGGTTCGCAAAATGAAAAGTTCCCTTCATTACCTCGCAGTTCAGAGAACAATGGGATTGTAAGTACATTTTCCATATTCTGGCTTACATTTAATTCAGTGGTTAATTTGTATGTTCTTCGGACGGTCTTTTTGGTCACACATCTGTATTTCTCTATGTATGCAAAGTTAAATCCTTGGTTCAGTCTTTGACTCTCATAAAAGGTGAGCTTCCTATGTCATTTTACCCTTGAGGTGGTAGTAGCAACTAGCAAGGTGACGTCTGTAATACTTCCTTTCAGTACTGGTGGTAAATTTTTAGTGTCATTGTTATTGAAACTTCTGATGGTTATAGTCTGTCCTGTATACATTTTCTGTTTACTTCGATTGTTGATTATATGTTTAACAACGCTTGCTTTGTTCTGTTGTTTCTTGCATCCATGTGTGCCATCATTTGAACTGGTCTTTGATAGTTTTTTTTTGATTGGGGGTATTTGATGAGTATGATAGCATATCCTCATGAGGTATCCAAGTGGTAGGGTTCACATTTCTTCATTTCTCACCCTTTATGCATTTTGTTATTTCTTGCCTTTGTTAGGATGAAACCATAGAGAAAAAATATTCATGTCGTTGATTGTTTCTGGGATTCTCATCTCCAGTACAGTTGCTCTTTTTTGCTTAAATAATCGTTATTTTCATGGTTTATAATTTGTAAGAGATTTTGTATGTAAATGGACCCTTGAAACTTTTTTTTCCCTATGTAGCCAGTAGGACTTGGAATTTCGTAATCAATTTGAAGCATTGAGGTTTTTTTTTTGTTGTTGTTATTTCACAGGCCGAATCAACAGCTTCTGATAGGGAACGATCACTTCTTATGAAGATTTTTGAGCTTCAAGCTAGGTTAGTCAAATTAAAAGATAGTAAGATTTAAGCGTCAATTTTTGCTTTCAATCTTTTTGACTTTCCATAGGAAGCTTATACACTTCCCGCTTCTCATGGTAGGATGATTAACTTGACTGAAGAGTTGAATGCTGAAAAATCAAAATACACACAAGTGAGTTGCTTTGAGAGTTCTGTAGTTTTTTGTGAACCATAATGGTCGTTTACTTGGGTTGGGTTACTGAATCCTTATTTGTGAAGGAGGATAATCTGGGTTGCTGGTATTGCGATAATGGTTGACTGTCTTACTTTTGTACTCTGATGGTTTTTCCAGTTGCAACAACGGCTAAATGATGCATCTATCCGGGAGGAAGATGGGTATAGAAGAGAAGGTGATTCCTGATTGCCAATCAATTTTGGCAAAAAGTGTGAAGTCAGATCACCGTGTGTATATTCTGGTATGAACTTACTTCTGCAGAAGTCATTCTTTTGTAAACTTCATCTTCCCTTCTAAGTTGTGCATTCCTTTCCTTTTGTTCCTTTCCCCTCGTAATTTCATCTTCCTGTTAATTAAATAGAAAGAGATGGGCTGGCATTCGTGTTTCCGGAATCGTGCCTTTCCTCAGCTGTGTTGAATATACTTGCTATCGAAGATTCCAGCCTCGGCATACAGATAAGCTGAATAATCAGCTGCATGTGCAAGCGCTGTTCATTATTTATGAAGGCGAATCAGAAAACAGCTTCTCCTTGTCCAAAGTCATCATAGTTTCTCCCCATTTGGCTGCTGATAGCTTCATGAAGTGGCCATGAAAATGGTGGTGGTCATTGGGAGGTGTTTAGTTTGTATCTATGTGTAAGCATAAAATAAGCTGTAACTTATATTATTATCGGCTGAGCTTGTGTTTCTTGGCGTAATGTATTGTATTTGTGTGTTTGTGTAAAAATTTTGTATCTGCCGTGATAATGTGGAAATATACTGATTTGGGGTCTGAGATTGGTTACATAATTGAGATGATCTCTTGTACCAAAAAGTGATATTGGCAGATTAAGTACAAAACAGCTGTGGTATGTAGTAAAATCACCCGTTGGATCACATTCAGAAGAGAGTAAAACTACAAGCAGAAAAAAAAATACTTGAATTTCTGTTGTTCTTCGTTTTGCAAAATGTGTTTATGGCCTTTTCAGTTTTCACAACTAATCTTGATATAAATGGTGTTTTATCTCGTGTTTTCAATCGATTTTGCCATACTATTCGTATAAAGTCAAATAATTAGATTTTTCGATAGACATTTCTGATACACATACATTTTCAAGGGTATCAATGCATTTTGCGGCAATCAATGTACTTTTGGTACGTTATTCATATATAAATGTCTTTTTATTTTTATTCGACTTTCTAGAAATTAGGAGCAACCACCAAGCAATTAGTTTTTTTTTTTTTTTATCAGCCCCATGCAAAGTTTAATTCTCGTGCTTGAGTTTCTCAGTCAATGATTGGATTTGAATCTTCATATTAAAATTAGTGGAGTTAAATATACTCTTTAATACGTGTGACACATGGTGAGCATTCGTTTGAGCCCGAAATAAATGCGGTAGGGCTTCCGTGACTATATGATGTTGAGGGCAGTACCCCTGAAAGATATGAGGTTGACATCTACTTTTACAACCTAAAGAAGAGTAATTTTTAACATTTGCCATTTATATTATTACCGGTCCTAATAAATTAATAAATTATTGGATTTGACTTAATTTTTTTTATTTGTCAAAATGGTAGAGCTTTTATTATAACCATCGCAATGATTACATCAAGACATCAAAAAAGTCAATTACCCAAGAGGAGATAATAATCAATCGGGAGGCCTAGCTTCCCAAGTCTTCACATCAGAGCCTCACAAACCATGCTTCGCTTGGATGAGGATAAAAATTGAAAACAGCTTGCAATTAGGATGCAGTTTCTGAGGATAAAAAAAAAAAAAAATTTCCAATTAGGGATTTCAATTTTTCCTTATCAATTATCAATTAAGATTTCGGTAGAGTGTGTGTGGGACCCATTTCTATTGCGAGCGATCGTGCATAAGTGTTTATAGGTGGTGGTAGCATTGTTGTTTCCTTATACCCATAAATCGAGAAGTTTTTTTTGGTGCCGAGCGGATACCACGTGGTGGTACCCGTCGACGATCCGGGCCGTTTTAACGTGTTTTAAATGGCAGAATTTTTTTTTCTCCCTCCTCTTTTCTCTTTTTAAAATCTAAACCGTCCAAACGCGACAGGGTGTGGGGTACGTTATCCGCCACTTAACCCCCCAAAAAAAAAAGAATTTATCCACTTCCAATGGTTGTCTCAGATAAACCCTAAAAACTGGGGTTTTGTTGTAGAGGACATTTATAAGCGCCTTTCAACTGTCACGTAACCAGAAAGGCATGTTCAGAGTAGCAAGAGGGCTGAACCAGAAGCTATTCACCTTCCACCGCAAACCCCTCGCTCTCTCTCTAGCCATGGCCAAAAAAGCTAGGGTTTCTGATTTCTCATCTGGCTCCCCCACTCAGCAGCGAGTCGTCGGCACTCACAACGGAAGCTTCCACTGCGACGAAGCCCTGGGCTGCTTCATGATTCGCCTCACCGACAAGTTCTCCGCCGCCGAAGTCGTCCGAACCAGAGACCCTCAGGTAATATACCCGCTTATGCATATATGTACTAGACGCCCGGGATACTGTTCTGCGAAGGATGGAAAGTAATCTGTAACGAAATCTGGGATGTGAAAGTGAAAAGAAGGGAGGAGAAATTTGGGGCGGTAGTTTTTACCCTTATTTTTTATTTTCTTGGTAGTTTCTTTATATAACTAGTTAAAAGGTCGTTTGGGAAGAAAAAGTGTGAGGCAGCCTGAAAACTGATGTTCATAATAGTTATGTATCTGTGTGTGTGTTTGTGTGAAATTAATTGGTGTAAATAAGAGATGAAATGTAGGTTCTGGAAACCCTAGATGCGGTGCTTGATGTTGGGGGAGTATATGATCCGAGTCGAGAACGCTACGACCATCACCAGAAAGGGTTTGAAGAGGTTTTTGGACATGGTTTCAAAACTAAGCTCAGTAGTGCCGGTCTTATTTACAAGGTAAAAAAAGCAAACTTCTTGGCATACAGATCGGTTTCAGCGATCTGTATAATTTGCTTATAATTGCTCTGTTCACTTTAAACAGCTCCTTTGGGTTGTGAGAAAGGGAATGATAAGAAAGGGGAAGGAGCTACTTTTCTCTCCATTTCTCACCAAAGTACTCAATCCAAATGAGTGATTTGGCAAGAAACTCTAATCCAATCTTTTAGTTTCTTATCAAATCCCTTAATCGGGTTAGTGAGAAAGGGTAAGAAAACAAATGACTGGAGTTTTTTCATCAGATCTCACTATTTTGGCAAATAGAACAATAAAAACCTTAAAACTCTTTTTTGTTCTCATCAATTCTCGCATGTTTAATTCATCCGAACAAGTGTTCTCCTGTCATTTATTTTCTGTCCTCGCCTTTTCTTACCATCCGGAGGGGCTGAATGAGAGGTCGGGTAAGCTTTCATTTATCGCATTCTTGTTGCTATATAGCCTTTAATGTCTAACCATAGTGTCTGTGGAGATATGAACACAGAGTTTTGTTGTGTAAGCTTTCATGCTATCTAATTTATTTCCTTTTTATTTTAGCACTATGGGATGGAGATAATTGCAAAGGAGCTTCAGCTTGACGAGGGGCATCCAGATGTGCATAGGTTATTTTTAGCTATTTATAAAAGTTTCATGGAGGTACTGAACTTTGCACATCTCCTTGTGCTTCTTTCTGCTTTTGTCAACTTTTTAAGGCTTCCAGTTATTGTGTAGATGAGACAAAAGTATTCAAACATTTGGTTATAAAAAAGGAAAGGAAGAAAACACATGTAACGTGAGCTAACATCTCATTTGGCAGAGTTTCTGCTTAAAACATAACCAATGTAACCATTCATAAGTAGTATTTTTTATCAAGGGTAACTGCTAGCTTCGTACATGAAGAATATCGATAGTGGTACCAAAAGAATAGGACATCCCACCATCATCTGGGCTTGGAAGGGTGGGGTACAAAGACGGCAGGCCTATAAAATGGGGACAATAAATCTTTCTTTGGTTACTCCTATCTATATGAGGAAGGAAATTGTTAGAGCTTGTCCCACATCAGTTAATTATCTCCTCCAAAGCTATTATATGAGCCTCGGCAGATTCTCCACTCATTGCCAATTGGTTTTTGAGTTGGATGCTTTAACAGAAATCATAACCTAGGGGAGGTAAAATGATGTGTGATTATACAAGTGAAAGATTATGATGAGCTAAAAGAGAGACAAAAGGGTCTTAAGAGAAGGTCAGAGCAATACTTATATAAGTCATTATATTGAGGATATCAGGATGGATTTCAGCTTTGTTGCAGGGCTTAAAGAGCATTTCATGAATATAGTTTGAGAATTAGGTGTACATTCTGCGGCCTAGTATGGTGGAACTTACCAATGCGTACTTTCTAGCTTTATTTTATGTGTACTTGGTAGCATCGACCAATAGTTTATATTTTTCTTGTTTGCTTGTTACAGGCAATTGATGCCGTTGACAACGGAATTAATCAATTCGACACAGAACAGCCTCCAAGATATGTGAATAACACCCATTTGTCTTCAAGAGTTGGAAGATTGAACTTGGATTGGATGGACCTGGATCAGTCGCCTGAGAAGGAGAATGAAGCGTTTCAACGGGCAGTGGCTTTGGCCGGCAGTGAGTTTTTGGATGTGAGATATTCTTTAAATCCAAAACTGTCATTTGTATCAATTAACGTCTATACGTTTAAGGGTTGATGGGTCGTCATTTTATATATGTATCTGATTAATTCCTGTCTTTTCTTTCTGAAGAGTTTAAGGTTTCATGCGAAGTCATGGTTACCAGCACGCTCGATTGTTTTGGAGTGTCTTGCAGCAAGACAAGATATTGATCCCAGTGGAGAAATTGTGGTGTTGGATAGATTTTGCCCAGTAAGTTTTCATTTGTGATGCCTCCACCCACCTTATTTCTCTTGATCTTCCTTATCAGCTTTTGTCTTAGCTACTTGATATTGTAGCTAATTTCTTGGAGTGATGTTTGTATTCTTACTTTATGTGAAATTAAGAAGTTTCCCATGGCTTTTACTATGTTATTGCCTAGTTCTCTGGTGACTAGCTAGTTGTGTTGATATAATCATAGACAAGTTGATAGCAAAGAGCTGATACCTGAGTGGTTAAAATGTGGCAAACAAGGACGAATCGAATTTGGAAAATATGAGAGTTATTGTATTTTTATTTCCTATATTTTTGGTAAATGAGGTATTTTGTAAAGAACGAAGAACCTGGGAGTGTGTTGCTGGGGCTTGGGTAAGTATTTGACTTAAAATGGATTGCAAACTAGGCAGTTTAGTGGAAGGAGTTTCCCTTCAATGCTCATTCATTTAAGGGAGAAAAGGTTTCTCAACTGTTCAATGTAGTAGCTTATAGTATAATAAAGGAAGTATATTGTTCGTTATAGTTTAGGGCAGGAATTCTATTGCTGGTACAGTTCTGGAAGTTCTTTGTAGTTTTACTTCATCCAATGTTATTTGTTACTTATTGCTACTGTACACAAGGTGCCCTGTCACTACTACTTTCCTTCTAAACCTGAACAAAGTCATGCAACTAGGAAAAGTGATATAGCATAATCTTGCTTAATATCCATCAACCAACATGCTCAATAATGCTTTCCAAATTTCTGCCAGCTATGCTTATAACAATTCACCACCGTATTTGTATTCTGTTTTCTCTGCCTAACAGTGGAAGCTTCACCTGTTTGAGCTTGAGGAGGAGATGAATATTGACCCACTCATTAAATACGTTCTTTACCAGGTATTCATCTTGAACTTGAGCCATTCTTGATATGAATTTTTGGGCATGACATGGGCTTTTCCATGTTTAAGTATTGCTGCAACTAACAAATTCTCCATTGTCATTTCTTCCTACTTGATGATGTTTGACAATTTGTCCATGCAAAGTGTGATTCAAGTTATAGACATGATACATGGCTGGAAATGTCAAACATAATGTAATGATATGGTGAAGCATAAGCTTGTGCTGGAATTTTAGCCTATCTGGAAGGGAACAAATAATGCAAGCTTGAAGATGAGGTTTAGCAATATCCTGAAGACTCAAGTGGCTTTTAACCCGTAGCATTTGTTGTTTGTTCTCTTTTTGGATAGGTTCTTCTAGTTTCCCTTTTCTTTCTTCTTTATATACCATGATATCCCCCATGAAAAAAACATCTAATTACATGACTTCCTGAACCCACACATGTTTTTTTTTCCATCTCCCAAGTCAAATAATTTTTTTTTCACCAATTCTAAATTGGAAATTTAGTTTGAGAAGAACTTACAAAATTTCTAATTTTATCAAGCCTGCATGAATTTCAGGATGACAGGGCCAAACAGTGGCGGGTGCAGGCAGTGGCCGTATCCCCTGATAAATTTGAGAGCCGGAAGCCTCTCCCGTCTCCATGGCGAGGCTTGAGAGATGATGAACTGTCCAAGGAGGCCGGAATCCCAGGTTGTGTTTTCGTTCATATGAGTGGGTTCATTGGTGGGAATCAAAGTTATGAGGGTGCACTGGCTATGGCAAAGGCTGCTTTGAAGCTTTAGGCTAGAACTATGGAAGCGATGTGCTTGCATCTTGATTACCTATCGCCTTTTTTCATGGTTCGAGGATTTGAGGATTGCCATGATTGCGTTCCAATTTTGCATAGCAGAGGCAATGACATTCAATACAAACTGAAATTTATAAGTTATTTACCTTACAGTTGTGGAATTAAAATTGTGATTGGATAGGATGAAGGTTTCATTATTGTGAGTGGATTTGTGGTGTTCTTTTCTTCTGGGATATAGAATTTCAGCTTCTGAATTCTGACGAGTCATCTTTTTCACTCTTTTCCTCTCATGATGCTGACTGTTGAGCTTGTTACTCGCTCTTGAATTGGACCGACACTCAATTGACCATTTAAGTGCAAGATTAGAGATTGATGTCTTTACAGTTGGTCTTGGGGCATCTAATGATGTTTGTTTTTTTTTTTGAAAGGCTAATCTTTGATTAAAGATCCAAACGAATCAAGGCGCAGAGCTTATCAGGGAAATTACAAGGGGCAAGGGGAATACCAACACCTAGTCTACTATTACAGGCAATCCAGTTAGCACACCTATTGGCCTGACGATTACACCAACTAAAACAAAGTTTGAATTAGCCGAAAAGGAAAAAATATCATCTAGAAAAGCTTGGATGGTCCAATTTTTCAAGACACCAACTAAAACAAAGTTTGAATTAGCCGAAAAGGAAAAAATATCATCTAGAAAAGCTTGGATGGTCCAATTTTTCAAGACAGACTTTGGTTGGAGCATATTGACCAAGGGTTGGCAGTCCGACTCAATCACAACATCCTTCTTCCCCCAAGCTAGGGCCATTGGCACCGCAATCCTAATAGCCCAAGCTTCAGCAACCAGCGCGGAAGAAACCCTGATTCTCCCGTGGTTAATTTCTACCACTGATCCATTGTCATCTCTAACTAAGACAACAAAAGCTGCAGACTTGTCCGAAGGGTTGAAGGCCCCGTTGCAGTTAAATTTCCAGCTACCGTTGAGGGGACGTTGCCACTTCGGGACATTACTATCCCATGATTACGGGCCGGTGCATTTATCTGAGAACAAGTGGCTGTTAAGAATTCCCCATGAAGACCCAAAGCCCTCTTAAGCTTATGTTTGTTACGCGAAAGCTTTAATTGCATGGACCTTCCATAATCAAATAACTGCAGCTCTAATGATGTCTGAACACTAACATGCGCGTTTAAGATATGGTAGCCAAATGTTTTGAAATGATGAATTAAATGATACGAAGCGATTTCATCTCATTAGCACTTACCCTTGAGAAGAAAAGATTTTTTTGCCAAGGGACATCCTACCAAGTACCAAGTTAACTAACCCTGTTTTCCTAGTGTGGCTAGCCACACCTAATCTAGGCCTTTCTTTCCGCGCTCACTTCTCGGTCTGCGTTTGTGCTTTTAATCATTTGTCGCAGATTTTTAAAAGACATTTTTCACGCTTGCTGAGTGCAAGATACTCCACGAACACCGAATACTTTCTCTATTGTTTGCCTTCCATTCCATTCTTCTCTCCGAATCGTACTTGAGGTTCTCAATAGTCAATATGCAGTTCTCAATAGTCAATATGCATATGTATTGTTAACGTGAACGGTTGGCACATTTGTCGGTATGGTGAGAAGTCACTTTTCATACAAGCTTTTTAATCTTACCTTATAATCATACTCTCTCTCTCCTCTCTCTCTCTCTCTCTCTCTCTCTCTCTCTCTCACGATCTGGGTTGAGAAAAAATGGAGTTGTTCTACTACTTGGTGTTTGGGGGGTTCGGGGCGGTGGTGCTGGCATTGGAGCTCAGCAAAACTAGTAGAGATCGCATCAGCAATACACCCACTGCTTTCAACTCCTTCAAGAATAACTACCTCCTTGTCTACTCCCTCATGATGGGTATGCTCTCTCTCTCTCTCTCTCTATATATATATATCTTATATCCAAGTACCATAAATGTGGCTTGCGTGTTCATCTGTTGAGGTGATTTTGGATCTGGATTTTTTCCCTTGTTGTAAGAACACAACAATAACAATAACAGAACCCATCTAGTCCCAATGGGTATGGGCGGGGAGGATCAGAGTCCTGACCTTTGACAATATATACACGAAGTGGCTACTCTTATAATCTTATAATACCATAGAAACCGTGGCCCCCTTGACTTCCAAGAACCGGGGAGCAAAATTTTGCTGCAGAACCATGCCCCAAATCAAAGCATGGTAATGTGCACAGAAGTTGATTGGGTTTCTAGGTCTGCTCTCTCTTACGTTAATGGCGTCGATATCTGTTCGGATTAAAAAAGTAGACGTATTGCCAAAAATTAACGTTATTTTTCAAAAAAATCTCGGTTGGGCGATTGTTGCATTGGTCAATCCGACATTGGGCGGACGAACTAATATAATTTTGCAGTTTTTAGGGGAAAAAAACTACTATAATTGATATCAAATTTTGAAAAGTGGGTAGGGTCACTTGGGCTCATTCGCCCCTCGGTCTGTCCCGCATGGAATTGGGGGATAAGTTTTTGCATCTTTATCTCCAGTTGGTACTAGGAAACTACTGGACAATGAAATGATGGTTTGGGTTCAATCTTGCGTGCTTATGATGAACCCAACTGAAATCTTATAGTAGTATGAAATATTGAAGCAAGTAACAATGGCTGTTTAATAAGTAATTAGTAAATTGGTTTAGTTTTTGTCGTCTTTGTTGTCCACGCAAGGAAAACTTGTTATTTTTTATAATTGTTTGTCCAACCCCTCTTATTTTGTCCTGCTTTTTTTTTTTTCCCCAAATCTGAATCTGATTTGGCTATTACTTTTCCAATTATTTTGCGTTTTGCTAAGAATGTGAGCTTGATTTGTTGACTATTGAACAAGCGTCCTCTTTTTTACACAAATGGTAGCCTTTCTGTATTATGCTAAGAAGGAGTATTTGGTTGCATGATTGGAATTATTACCGATTGAAGGGGGGCAGATGCTCCATGTCTGGATTGGGCTGTCAAAGTAGATTTTGTAAACCAATGCTGAATGCCAAACAATGTATAGGCTCATAAATTCTGTGAAAGCACGTATACTTGAGTCACAACCAAGCGATATGTTTGTGTTTTTATCAATGGCTGAAGACGTTGCTAAAACTCTTTTTCAGTTGAAGCAAGAATTTTACTAATAATGGAACTGTGATAGTTTGATTTTCTTGTTCATCCCCAGAGTTATTAACATTCTTGCGGAAATAGCTGGTGATTGGTTGCAGGGTCCATATGTGTACTATCTCTACAGCCAATATGGTTATGGAAAGGGGGAAATCGGGCAGCTGTTTATTGCTGGTTTTGGATCCTCTATGTTGTTTGGTACCATTGTTGGATCTCTAGCCGATAAACAGTAATACCTCTTTTTTTTCATTTGCCTTGTATTATTTAATAATGATTTCTTCGTTGCTTTCCCATGACTATTTCTTCACCAAATTCAGAGGTCGAAAGAGGGCATGTGTTACGTACTGCATAACTTATATCCTGAGCTGTTTCACCAAACATTCTCCTTATTACAAAGTCTTAATGTTGGGTCGTGTATTGGGAGGGATTGCCACTTCTCTCCTGTTTTCCGCATTTGAGTCATGGCTTGTTGCAGAACACAACAAGGTGAGCAGTCAGTGTGTGTTGAATTTCTTTTATACACCTGTTGATTTCGTTCGATATCAGTCTTTTCACTGTCTTTGTGCAGAGGGGTTTTGAACAACAATGGCTGTCACTAACTTTCTCCAAGGCAATATTTCTTGGCAACGGTCTGGTTGCCATTTTAGCTGGATTGTTTGGGAATCTGCTAGTTGATACGTTCAGCTTGGGCCCCGTAGCTCCATTTGATGCTGCTGCATGCTTTCTTGCTATTGGCATGGCAGTTATATTGTCATCGTGGACCGAAAATTATGGTGACCCTTCAGAAAACAAAGACTTGCTTACCCAGTTCAAGGGCGCTGCAATAGCCATTGCTTCTGGTTAGTCCCTAAACTTGTGCATTCAGTTCTTTGTGGAGTTCACATGGCCTGTGAACTATACATACAGTTAGTGCCTAAGATTAGCAGTATACACATGGATGGGGTTAATATTTTAAGGACTTCTAAATTAACTAGTGCTGGATTGTTAGCACCTACATTGCTTACTTTCCTTTCTACTTACAATTGTCAACATGACACATAGTCTCAAATTATAGTTCCGAAATCCCAAATTTTCCTACTCAGACCACCAAAGAATTCCCACTCCCCCGGAGGAAAATATTTTCTATAGGACATAAAACATAGAAGGAAAGAAGGAAACATGACATGAGTAAATAAAATCACAAGACTTTGTGTGTGGCTTATCTCTGAAACTTTTTACTTTCTGCTTTCCCTTTCTTTTTGATATTTTGGCACACCCAGTTGATATTATTTGGAACATGGACCAGATGAGAAAATTGCGCTGCTCGGTGCCATACAGTCCTTATTTGAAGGTTCAATGTACACTTTCGTGTTCCTCTGGACTCCTGCTTTGAGCCCGAATGATGAAGAGATTCCACATGGTTTCATTTTTGCAACATTCATGTTGGCTTCAATGTTGGGAAGCTCCATTGCATCTCGACTGATGGCTCGTTCATCCCTCAAAGTTGAAAGCTACATGCAGATTGTCTTTGCAATCTCTGCTACTGCACTCTTTATTCCCGTTGGGACAAATGTGGGTCATAACTCCTGATTTTCCATCCTTTTTCTGCAGAAATTCATGAATCTGGTTATTTTATAAGTTGTATTCATGTGAACAGTTCTTGGTACCACCTTCTAATGTGAAAGGCGGAAGCATCTCATTCTCAGGCTGCATCCAACTTATTGGATTCTGTGCATTTGAGGCCTGTGTGGGGATATTTTGGCCTTCTATCATGAAGATGAGGTCCCAGTATATACCAGAAGAAGCACGAAGCACGATAATGAACTTTTTTCGCATTCCTCTAAACATCTTCGTCTGCGTTGTGTTATACAATGTGAGTACTTGCCCCTCCTCTCTCTCTCTAATTGAACTTATTTGGTAGGGATGCATTTCCATTGATGAGGAAAAACCAAGTTTCATTATGTAGTTGGACAACTTTCTAATAGTCATAGATTCATAGGAGATGTACACCATTCCTAATCCTCCCTTGCTTACCAGATTATAGACTCAGAGCTATATTTCTAACAAGGAGTAACAACTAGAATTTGTTTTTTTTCCTTCCTGAAGGTTAATGCGTTCCCAATTATTGTCATGTTCGGGATGTGCTCGATTTTCCTTTTCATTGCATCCATCCTGCAGAGGCGTCTCATGAAGATTGTAGGCACTCAAACATCAAGTGAGTTCACAATTGTTTTATGTCTCCGTGTTTATTTTTATGCTGAATTAAGTTTCTCAACGCAAATTGATTTGGGCTGGTGCTATAATCTATGATTCTATCCTTTGTTAAAATCATTGTATTACTGGGATGTTTTTGAGTGTGCATGACTTTCTACTGTGAATGCGTTTCCTAACAGAGCCACAAGATTGGATGGGACACAGCGAGAGGCAATTGGAGGCAGAGCCACTGAATGTCTGATGCAAAAATGGAAGAAGCAATTGGAAGCATGGGGGTGTCGAATGTTGGAGCAGTACTATCGGGGTTGCTTATTTTCTGTATGATAAATAAGGGAAGGAGCAAAGGCTATTTCTTAAATCATGGAAAAATATTAATGGTTTTGGGATACCGATCTTCATTGAAAATAGTGAATGGGAGAGAAGGATTTTGAAGGCAATGGTTATAGGTTGTGGTATCATGCAGTTGCTGTAAATTGCTGCTGCGTTACTATTTATCACAAAATGATAAATACGGTCATTTTCATGGGCCGATTTTAGGCATTTTAGATGTTTTTTCATTGGGAGAGAAGGATTTTGAAGGCAATGGTTATAGGTACGTTGGGTTCTTTTAAGCAGGATTTATGTAAACTATAAATCAAGAAACACATTTATTCAAGAGAAATTTATTTTAAATGTTCTTCTCCATCTTCCTTTAAGCGATAGATTAGCAATATGTTGAACTATGCTTTTTATCCATCTTTTTTCCTCCCTAACATAAGCAGCATCTCATTGTTCTGTGAAATGCATATTCAGTTCTTCGATGAGTTTACCATGCATTCTACCCCTATATTTGAGGTTTTGCTTTAAGCTTGCTTTTCTTACAATAATGAGAGATTATTCTGTTTTGGATAAGAATAGAAGGGGAAAGAGAGGGTTGTACTTTTTTTCTCCATCATAGAATCCAAACACAGATGCTTCCAAAGTTACGTGGACCTCTTGTTTTTTGGGCTCCACATGCATCTAACGGCTTCAGACACGTCTGTGTCCAAATTTATGGACACAAGTCTTTGCATGTATTCTTCATGTTCAACTTTGTGTCTACTATGTGTTCACAAGCAACTTTCTGGTAGTTTGTCTATTTCATAGTGTAACAAATTAGGAGACCACAGGGCAGCCAGACACCTTAACCCCTTTGGCTGTAGGACAGGACGCATAAGGACACCCATCAATATCATTCCCCCACCATTCAAGACTCACATCTTCCAATCCCAAGCAAAAATACAAGAGCACCCCCATAAAAGCCAGACCAGCATCCAGTGAACCAGAGAGCACATAATTGTATTTCATCCACAAATCTGGCCTGTATCTATACACAACAAAGCCAGACAAGAACCCGATGAGGATCCAAGTAGTGTAGTTAACTGCGGTGGCTGGGGGCATGTTTCCGGTGGCCCCTATCAACACCGGCATGTTGATCAGCCGGATCCAGTCTTGGTTTGGAAATGCCTTTTGGGCTAACCAGACTAGGAGTGGGGCAACTGCTCCCCCGAGGAAGAACCAATTGATCGCTCCGTAAGTGCCTTCATTTCCAAAGATTCTACGGGGCCCAATTAAGCCCCAGATCACAGACGCATCGTAGAACACGGTGTCAGCAGGGCAGGTCCAGAGGGAGGATGTTGACTCGCATATGTCAGGGATTGTTTCCATTAACCACCATGCGGTGCCCAAGTAGACAATACATGCTATTAGGGTTCCCACAACCTAACATGAAGCAAAATATCACCACATTATGCCAAATGCGTTATGCCAAACCTAAGATAGACACGACACACAAACACTTCATCTTTTTTATAAATTAGGATATGGACAGGTTATACAACTCTCTATTAACCGAAGAACATACATTCTATGTATGATTTCAGAAGTCACTGACCTGTGCCATGAACATTGTTCTAGGTGGAATTTTCATGTAGTGACCAAGTTTGAAGTCTTGGAGGAAGGTGACGGCCTGTGTCATACTAATGTACCCATACACCTTAAAGCACATGTTAGCGACTGGATATCCGGGGTATATATACCCAATAATGTACTCAGTGATGATGTTCAGGCCCGGTGTCTGTTATTTTCAACAGAGAGTTATATTAGATGAAAAGTAGAAAATGACTGTAGCGTCATGTGTAGAAGCAATCAAACTGGTCAGAATGAGGAAGCAGCAGCAGGATTAAAGAGAGTACAAAACACCCATAAACAACAAACACAGAATAGCCACCGACACCAAGACCAAAAGTTGGCACCAAACATATCCAGCCAAATGGAGAAACAAATGATGGATTTTGTTCACTTCAGTTTTCAGAATCCTAACTAGTTGATAATGGAAAGTTAGTCCAGTGAACAAGTGGGTATTACCTGGTTTGTGATAGCAGTGATGATCCCTATCGGAAGAGTGAAGACAATGGCAATGGCACAAGCTAGTAAAACACCCCACCATGGCAACTGGAGCTGATCATTGTAATACTCACAGGCAGTTATAGTGGCTGCAACGTTCACAACAAGAATCAACCAAAACCACCAGTCAGGTACTTGTTTGTACCTTCTCATGAGTCTTGTGTGTATGTCCATCTTCTTCTCTTTGAAACTCGACTTGCTCTGCTCCCAAATTTCCCTGCATTTTCAACATACTAAAGTGACACAGCCGAAGACAGTTCTAAACCTAAAGTAAACAATACTCTGTCGTTGTAGTGTGTTCTCCTTTTCCAATGCACTCTAAGCTGCATAATCATGCCTCATTTCTCATGTATTTCGACATTCATCCACCACATCACGCAACATAGAGTGGTTTGTGGCAGGAAAGTACGAATTTTGCTATCTGATGATCTATGTTAAATTATGGAGTAAGTTACAGTAGTCGATGATCTGGGTACGTACAAGTAAAAGTACAATAAATAACCACATTATTCTTCAAGAATACGATGTAAGGAAATTCTGTTTGTGTAGCATTTTCTTACCTTCCATGAAACAGTAGCACGTGCACGATTGTGGCAGTAAGCGCGGCAAAGCCAACACCATAAGTCATGGCAAAAAATGTACTGAGGTATAATGGCCCTTCTGCCTCATAGGCTGCAATGTCGAGGTGGAAATTGGAGTCGATTATACTCGTGATGTTGTACTCTTGGCCGTTGGATTGATAGAGCTCGTCGGAAAAGATTGCAAAAGTTTTGGCCTTGTAGACATCAAGCCAGTAACATATGGGGGTCAACACATACATGACAAACACAAATCCAGCAGCAACGTTGGCCGTGGCGAACCACGGGCTTGCGAGTGGGCTTCCGAGGTAGGAGGAGATAGTGGACCAGTCGAAGCCCAGAGCGCCAATACCAAGCCCGTAAAGGCCCGAGCCGAGCTGTTGGGCCAGTACTGAAGTGGGGAATATCCAGCAGATCCAAGAGAAGGAAGTCAGCATTTCGAAAAGGTAGCCTGGGAAGACATAGTAAGAGAAGCTGCAGGTGAGGGCAATGAGGAAGAATTGGGTTCGGGTCACCCCTCCTTTGGGCCTTTCTTCTTTCTCGTGCAGAGCCCTGTAATGTTGACCCAGACACATGAGTTATCAAAAAAAATTATAGAACGAAACGAAAAATGGAAAACTTTGACTTTCTAACGCAGTCGTCTAGTAAACGTCCTTGTTATGTAGTGCAAAGAATGCCGTGCCTAAATTGTAAGATTTGAGTTAAAATGATTGAAGAACTCGAGCTGGTAGAAATCTGGTCCGGACCACGGTGAAGCTGCTACGAACAATCGGCACGCAAAATTACTTGAGATGCGCGTTTTTAAGAGGTTTTCTGATATGCTAGTTTGCTTGGACTATAAAAGCAAAGATAGTGCTGCGTACTATTATAATGGTGTTCATCTTTTTCATCATAGTGAAACTGCCCAACACCTTGTGGAATACGATTAGACAAATTGCTTAAGTCAAAATCATGTATATCGTGTGTCTCGTCTTTTCGATGGTTTGTTTCTTTTGCGTGTGTTCTCTCTTGCCCTAACAAAGGGAAAAATAACTCTTTATAAATGACCCACCACGGTTCTACTTTAATTAGTTTGTTTGTTGTCCCATATTAGTGATTGTATCTGTTTTTTGCTTCACCTTTAATGACCCACCACGGTTCCACTTTAATTATTCAAAAGTGTTACACACATAACGGTTGTGTAAAACACAACACACAACGGTTGTTAATTATTTTGTTCGTTGTCCCTTATTAGTGATTGTATCTTCTGTTTTTTTGGCTTCATTTGACTTTAATTATTTTGTTTTTTGTTCAATATTATAGATTGTACTATCTGTTTTTTTGCTTCATTTGTAGCTCCTTTAAATAAAATGATAAATCTATTCTCGTATTTGTAATTATTTGGTTTATTGCACTTTCTTTTTCTTCCAAATACTACCTCCGTCAAACTGTTTATACACTTTCAATATTTCGGACATCTCAATTTTTTTTTTGTTCAATTTATAGTTATTTTTATATTAATAAAAATTTGTTTGATAAATGTCGGTTAATTTTATTAGACAAAATTTTTAACATTATGAATCGTAAGATATAGACAATTTTGTAAACGGCACCAATGAAAAATTGACACAGTGTACAAAATTATACCTATATAATTATTTTTAATGCAATTTAGCAAAGATAATTACATTAGTGTGGGATCCCCACGTACACTGCACCACGAGTGAGTGTTCTTGTACATTTTACATGTGGTTTTTAAGAGGTTTACGTATCAACTTCTTATCCCTCTTGAATTATGTACATACATATGTACACAGATTAAAACACATAAGACTTTTTCTAGATGAACCAATGAAATTATCGATGCTTCGGTGCGTCCTAGCAAAATCCTACTTCTTGAGTGCCAAGCGCCGTACCACTTGGGGTACTCGTTGGCGATTTCAGTCGTCCGAACGTGTTTTGAATGGTTCAGATTTATTCTCCCTCTCAGCCGATTACTCTCTCTCTTCCTTTTCTCTTTTCAAAATCAGGACTGTCTAATACACATTTGGACGGTTGGAATCGCCAACATATGTCACGTGTATAGTACCCGTCCGACACCCAAAAACTACTTGATAAACAGACGCCCAGCGGCCCAGCTGTCAGTCTATTAATACTCCTACCAATAATGGTGACAACTACTCGGTCCCCATAGGACGAAATAAAATATCTATTGTCAATTGTCATCATGTAATTCAATCACAAACAAGCGAACCACCGCCTAGTCGATCTGTTTCAGTGACTAAAAAGAAAAACGTCATTATAATGCACAGAAAAAATGAACGAAAAATGCCTAAATCCACATCTGCTAGGTACTGTGTGCCTAGTTATTAGTGCCGCCATCGGAGTTTCCTGCACTGCCGTTGTGAGCTAGGCACCGAGAATATCAGTTTAATTAGATCGACATCGACACATATATCAAAATTACTGCAATAAACGCGTGATCGAGGAGGCACATGGGCCACATGTCTACCGTTAAATTAGTGGTCGAAGGAATTGAATCGTCTTCTGTTCTAATTTTGGATTGAACGAGAAAGTTCAAATTTGGACTATCTAGTCTGTTCTAAGTTTTGGAATAGAGAGAATCCGAACCGTTTGTCGAAATTAACTCGTTGAATCTCCGGATGTCCATCCGAAAACTTACCCAACCTCCAACAGAAGTGACACTAGACGTAACGTAATTATACACGGGCGGGCAAAACAATAAACGTAAACTAACCATACCTGAAGAGCGAAACCTGGACCAGATTAGCTGGCCACCACATGGCAGCTGGCTCCACCAAGTACCGTCTGAATATCCCAGCCCATCCGAACCCCAACACCTACCAACCATTCAAAACAGTAACCCCATCACCACCATATATTAACAAAACCACCCAAACCAAACCCCCAAAATACCAAATAATCAAACACTAAGGCTCCAACAAATCCTGAAATGTCCAGAATCATTCAATGCATGTGAGCTAGCTTCGTAACATAACAAAAGCTCAATTTAAGTGCATTCGACAGTCAACAGAGCATATTATATCTGTGTTCAAATGTGTGCAACAATATTTTGTACACGTAGCATCGTTCTAAGTTCTAACTAACTAACCTGCGTTGTTACGATGACGATTAGGGACACGAAGAAGGTGATGTTCTGCTTATAGAACACCTTAACCACCGTAACCACATGGATGGCATAAACCGACCCGGCACCCGAGTTTGCGAAGATGGTGATGAGCACGTGTTCCTTGACGTTGAACGGCCCGGGATTCAGCGTGAACTCCCACCTCTTCCCCTTGAAGAAAACCCGGTCCGTTATCTTGGCCGCCATCAGCCGTCCCAGCGGCACCACCGCGATTTGTGCCGAGATGGCGGTGATGGTGAGCGGCTCCGTCCGGTACCAGAAGAACTGGTTGAGGAACGACAGGAGCGTGCAGGACAACACCCCGAGGACCCACATGCGGAATGTGAGCACAGGCAGGGTCGGGTCGTCGGTGGTGGGCACGGTGAGGGCCACCTGTTTGACCGGCGAGTTCTCCTCCTCCTCCTCTTCTTGCTCCGGTTCGCGCAGTACGTGGATTTCTTCCGGTGGCTGCGAGGTGGACGGAGTTGTGCTGTCATCCTTCGGTACTGCGCGCAGAGAAACAATGGAAAAAACAGGTTCAGAGAAAGTTGTTTACGCAATGAGAGTTGGAGTTAAAGGACTTACTTAGAGGGACAATGATATCAGCTGTGGCTTCTTCCATGGTGTTGTCTCTCTCCGGACTGACCGGGGGTGGACTTGTAGGTGGCGGTGTTTTACATTAAAATGTACAAGTATAGTTAAAGTAGTTTTGGGCTCTTTATTGGGGGGGAATCAGATCTAGCGAGGGGAGTTGAGGTTACCTAACTAACTAAGTGAAGTGAAAGGAAAATTCTATTCTTGTTCTTCCCAAATATGTGCTGGTCAAATTTTTTTTTTTTTAAAATTCTAATCTACTTCTTCCTAAGAAATTTGAGGAGGAGAATGAATGCTTACGGAAATCGAACTCTGTCCATGTGCATGAGAGTGTGAGGAAGACGTCAACTGCACTTTATTCCACTTGTCAGGTCAAATTATTGGTTCAGTACCCTAATCTCATGTGGCTTTCTTGTCAATATAGGATTTGTTGAAAATTGTCTCACATCGATTAATTATCACCTTAAAAACTAGCATATGAATCTGGACAGTCTCTTCTCTAATTGTAAATTGATTTTGAAATAGATGTTTTAATAGGATTCAGTACTACAATTTTACTATTTGATATTCTTTTTTTATAAGTTTAGATGTAATTATAATCCACTCTACCCAAAAAAGAGAATAATTGGACGTTGGCTAAGCCTTGATCAGACCGTAATTGTCATAAGAGAACTAGACGGCTAAAACTCGTCCGCATGTATCTTTTCTGACAATCATGCTACGTTCAAGTGAATATATTTATAAATTTTGCTTGACGTACGGATGAAACCACTCATATGATATTGGAAAAGTAAACATTTATACAAAAAAAAAAAACGAGTATTTTGAAGAAAAATACGCACTTCAAGAACGGTAGGTGCATTTGTCATAATTTGTGAAATTACTTCCGAGCTAAGGTCGTAGGGAGAAGTTCTTGGGTGCCGTGTGAGTACCACACACGTGGTACCCCATCGCCAATTTCAACTGTCCAAATGTGTTTTGTATAGTTCAGATTTTAAAAAGAGGAGAGATAGAGTGATCAGGTGAGGAGAAATAGTGAATAAATCTGAACAATCCAAAATACGTTTTAACTCTTGGGATAGCCGACGAATACTGACACGTAGTATCCGTTGGACGCCCAAAATTTCTGGGTTGCAGGTGAGATATACTCCATGTGACCAGGAAATGTTTCGTGTGACGAGTACAAAAATGTTGGGCTAAAAAGTTAGGTGCGTTGTTTGAGCTGCTGACCCACGTGCCTCCGTTTTGTTTAATAAAGGTCATGCAACACGTTCTTCGTGGTGAAGGTGGGGTAGTAGACCAGTAGTAGTACGATGAGAAGAGAGAGAAGTAGAAACCAATTCAAGGCCCGGTGAGGGCTTGACGAAATGGTTATGTATGTCAAATCAATAACTGTTTTCAGGCCGCACATTCGAATTTGTAGGGGTCAAATATTTCATACATCGGTGTCACAATCTTACGGAATTTGCTTCATAGTTGATTTTAGAAACCTTGAAATTAATCGAGACCGGTATAAATTGATCCAATCATCCGATTATTAATTAAATAAAAAAAAATGAAGGTCCCATTACCGACCCTTCCATTGCAGGGGCACAGTCACATCATTGAACGTGATTAATGCCAAAGAAAATTTTGCTTCTACACGCCATGTCCCAAAGCCACGGCCCACGGAAAAATTAGATTCGATTCATGTCGAGCTCCCGATAATTGCTTTGAACTCTAATTATTTTTCAAGTTTCAAGCTCTATTTTTTTCCTTTCCATTTTTTTTAATCCTTGTTTGGATAATATAACTAATTAAGGTGAAGGGGTTTAGGGGCTGCTAGCCTGCTAGAGTTTTCGAAGTAGATGCTTACCATGCATGTAGTTATATTAAACTAGCACCGTATCCATTTGATACATGGGGCATGCAAGTTGGGTTCAAAGCGTTGCCACATTTTATGCATGGAAAGACTTGCTTTTTTTATGAATTAAAATTAGTAAAGGTAAATAAAATTAATTTACAATTACAAAAAAATATAGGATAAATAGAGCAAACCAACAAAAACTAAAGCACCAATCCAAAAAAAAAAACAAAAAAACAAAAAAAAGAACCACCCCTCCGCGTACTATTACAAATGTGTGGTGGGGAGGGATTTGAAGCACCTATCTACCATGCCCTATGGGCATCGAATAATCACGCATCTCTCTCAATTCCCCCCTCCCCAAGTCTCTCTCTCTCTCTCTCTCTCTCTCTCTCTCTCCTTTCTTTCTGATCTCCCCTCTCTCTTAATTTTACAAATAACAAAAATCAAAATTGTAAGAATTTATAATAGGGAGTTTGAAGACATTTGAACTTATCTACATTTGAATATAGCATAAATTGATCTCCAATCTCTTATAACTATTTATTGTAGGTATTATACTAAGATCGATCAAGATCATAGTGTTAAATATCATGAAAGCCAAGAATTTTAAATCTTGGAGCCACTGAAAGATTGTTCGGTCGTTAAGTTTCAGATTTTAGAATTAGTCAGGTATAAGCAAGCTAGCTAATATGTACGGACACTTCGGTTATTAGAAAAACTATACACTCCTAGCATCTAGAATCTGTAATCTCTTGGAGCTAGCTCTAGAGACCTCAAGTTTGGGTCATATTATCGGAAAACTATTTAATACTCTGGCAATACACTCTCTTCCCTCACATAACATGTATATGGGGCTTATAAGGGCCGACGCCCACATGTTATGTAAAAAGAGAAAGTATACTCTCCGGAGTACTAAAATTATGGTGCTCAATATATAGATTGACAGTTACGACTTCCTAACACCCTCATAGTTGGGTAAGACTTCTTGATCGACGTACACTTCTCCGGTTCTCCCCCAGCTACCACTAGGATATTGACCTCGGAATGAATTTTATTAAATGCGTGTACCTTTCGGGAAAAAAAAGAAAAGAAAAGACTTTTTCTACACATGATTTTATATAATTTGAAATTAACTAGGAAAGTTTACATCAATCTGTTACATAATATTGCAGGTATAGTATACTAAGGTGACAATTGAGCTGAATTGAATCATTTTTGTCCTCCCGCCTCCCGGTTAGCGTATATTTTTACAACTAGAAAGCCAATTATAAATTTGTTTGTTGAGATCATTTAATTTTCTTCTTAAAAAAGTTAGGGCTGCGGTTGAGAGAGGTAGGTTGAGTTTTTGAGTAGCAGTTGTAGACGAAGTTTTATTAGGGATGGCAATGGGGACGGGTCGGGGACGGTGGGTACTACCTCCACCCCCTACCCATTACCTCCTATCCCATCCCCATCCCCGACCCGATCCCCAATGGGGATTTTTTTTTTCCTCCATTCCTGACCCTAACGGGGAACGGGGATCCAAAACGGGGATTTGGGGATTCGGAATTCGGGCATTTGTACTTCTTGCATGTGAAAGCCGAAAGGACTTGGATTGTTTTGTATTTTTTTTCTACGGAAAAGGGTTGAGGAAACAGTACTAGTAACGGTTGTCAGTTGGCTAGGAAGTTAGGAGCCAACAAAGCTCCACAAATAGAATTAGAAAAGCCAACAAAATAAAATAAAGTAAGGTGTCAAGAAATGAATGGAAAAGAAGAGTGGACTGAGTGGTGCACTGGTGCGGCAGAAATGAATGGAAAAGAATGAGATTATGAGAACCCTAAAAAAATATACTACTGAATGGGTATGTTTTAATATAGTATATATTTATTTATTTTTATATATAAATATATATATATATTTCGGGGATTCGGGGACGGAGTAGGGCGGGTAACGAACGGGGAACGGGGACAGGTAGGGTTCGGGGCGGGGATAGACCTATCCCCGCCTCCTACCCGATCCCCGAATTTTTTTAAAAAAATTCTCCATACCCTACCCAATCCCCAAACGAATCCCCGAAGTTTGGGGATTTTCGGGGAGGGGAATGGGGAGGGTTCGAACAGGTCGGCCGAGATTGCCATCCCTAACTGTTTTATACTCTATAGCCTACTATTCAAAACTCTCTTAATACATTTCTCTCCCATCGCAATGATTGACAATGAAATCATTCTTACCGATAAAGAAAGGTAATACATGTACAACTATATAATTAAATAGGCTTGTTAAAAGAGTTGATCGATGACAATTAACAACCATCATGTGTTATTGGCATAAAAAAAATGCATTATTTTTTATCGTCTTAGGGATCGATGCATTTTTTGATTCAAACACAAAATTAATTTGAAACATAAGCTTTACATGATATCATTATTGCGTATGAGGGTAAATGTCATGGAACTTAAACGGTTGTGTTTAGGATTAGTTGACTTTGGAGTTCGATTTTTTTAGTAAAAAAAGTGATTGTAATCTTTCGTCAGAAGATCCAAAAGAAATAAAAACACAGCATCAATGCATCACCAGAATAATTACACGTAGAAAATAATTAATTCATTAGGGATAGCAACAAAGGTTTCGTGGTGTAGTTGGTTATCACGTCAGTCTAACACACTGAAGGTCTCCGGTTCGAACCCGGGCGAAGCCAATGTGCTTGTTTTGCTCTTTTTGCTTCGCTTATGGTTTACGCGCATTACATACATACGTAAGAATCTATACACTTCAGTGTGAATCAGATTCAGAGGGGAGAGAGAGAGGGGGGGAAATGGGTCTACTTTCCCACAGAGTGGAAAGAAGCGAGATCGTAGCAGGCGACCATATCTACACTTGGAGAGCTGTGTTTGCTTACTCTCATCACGGTAGCAAATAAAAACTCTTTTCCCTCTTATGCCTGTTTTCTTCCATCCTCTTATGCTGAATTGGGTCCTGATTCATCC
>BPLS01015825.1:0-18207 GCA_019656275.1 Rhododendron kiyosumense | reverse complement strand
AAAATCGCCCAAGGCCCACCACAGAAAACCTTCATGTAGTCCTCCATGCTTTCAAACCAGATTATGTAGAAATTATACCCCAACTCAATCACTTTGAAATCTTTCTTGAATTCCCACAAATCCCCAACTTCGGCACAGAACGTTCTGTGGCACACCCTCTCCCCCAGTACATTGAGTATTAAGGAGTTTTTATCCCACGGCTTTCGAATTTTGTTGAGAATTTTTTCAGGAAGGATCAAATTTGGGATTTCTTTTAAGACAATATCAGTAGTATTAGTGATATCCGCATCGGAGATATCACTAGTACTACTGTTTTCATCAAAAGGGACATGTCCTTTACGAAACAAACTCGGATTGAAATGGAAAGACGGACTATTGAATGTTGCTTTGATGATGCAGTTGGAAATGGAATTTGGGAGCTCACCTCCAAAGTACAACAACTGATCCCTGGTGTACCCGTGTTCAACCGGAAAAGACGCAGACAGCGAGGGCCGCTGCAGCAGCCCTCGCTGAAGCTCCTGCTGCGGCCGCGTGTTTGCTGCGTTTGTTTGGTTAGAGGAAGCAACAGATGTCGAAACAAACTGCATCTTTCCGTTTTCGAGACGACGATTCGATGTCTTCGAACTCATTTTTTTTCGTTTTCGTTTTGAGAAACTGAAACCCTTTGGCTTGTTTTGCTTTGGAGTATGGAATCGCAGAACAGTTTTATTGGCCCTCAGTGATGGTGTCTTTACTGTTGAGAAGATCAATTATATCAAACTAATCGGGGGATAGATTAGGAAACAAATATATTGTATGGGCTGTAAATTCTCTTCTATGATTTAGATTCCTAAACTGGCGTAGGAATTTTCTTGTATAAAGTTATGCTCTCTCAGTCAATGAAATCAATCTTTCTGAAGGAAAAATATTTTTCTTCATTTCTTTACATGGTATCAGAGTAGGTTGAAATGAGTCCGGCTACTCTTCAATCTATAGGGAATTGGAGGATCCTTCAATTCTAATTCAATGGTCAGGATTACCCTAGTAACTCCACCCCAAAACTCATCTGGCATTTCACGAGCACCCAATTACTCCTCAAATATTTTCCAATTACATAAACGTTTTCCCTCCTGTTAAACCTAACTCTTAAAGAATTTTTTTTAATACAGCTCATATTTCGCCATTTCGGTTATCTTATGTTTTTCTAAATTATCTTCTTGTAGTGAAACTCCACAATTAATGACTCTATGTCAGTATGCTTTATGTGCAACTTATAGTAATTAGCTGCTTTATAATTTTTTTTTATAACCGGATGTTCGGGCCAACTTGTGAGCACCTCAACTAATTCCGGAGTCTTGAAAGTAACGATCGGGCAAAACCGCCAGTGGCCCCAAGTGATTTCAACTTTTTTACATTAAAAACAACTACAATGAGCATGCAACATTGTACGAAAAACGTGAAAATACACTAATATCAGTAAAAAAAATTCTTATGAGCTGCATAATATCAACAAAAGAAACCAGGCTAAAAGAAAGCAAAATTACTGATATAACATTAGTAAAAAAATTCCTCATGAGCTATAGCCTAAATATTATTAGTGGGAAAAAAATCCTCATCAGCTATATAAAAAAAAATCCTTTCAGAGGTTGGTTTAACGGGGAGGGAAAATACTTATGTAATGGGGGAATATATTCTTGTGTCCGCTCGAGTACTTTGTTTTCAAGCCAATCTTCCTTTGCATTTTTGGGTGGAATGTGTTCGCACTACTGTCCATCTCACTAATCGGTTACCCACATCACTTCTTTCTCGGCAAACGCCTTTTGAACGACTTTATGGAAATTTCCCTTCTTACTCTCATCTTCAAGTTTTCGGGTGTCTTGCATATGCGATTGCTGTGCATGTTCCTCACAAGTTTGCCCCTTGTGCCCAACGTTGTGTTTTTCTTGGTTACCCAGCCAGACAGAAAGTTTACAAGCTCTATGACCTTACCAACAATAAAATCCTTTCTAGTCGTGACGTTGTTTTTCATGAAACTATGTTTTCCTATGCTTCTCCTTCCTTCACTCCTTCTACTTCCCAAAATTCAGCACCTATAATTTCTCATTGTGTGTTCGATCCTCCCCTTTCCGACATGTTTTCACTCGTCCAGCCCAATCCGCCACCTGACCTGGTTCCTCCTTATGAGTCTTCTATTTAGCTCACTCCCATTAGTCCTATACCGTCCCCTCCAACCAGTCCACCCCCCACACCAGCATTGTGCCGTTCCCAACGTCTTCATGTCCCCCCCTCCAGCTTTACAAGATTATGTTTGCAACCAAGTGACGTCTCCCAAACCATTGTTGCCTTTGTCGTCCAATCCACAAAAAGGTACACGGTATCCTCTTTGAAATTTCATCTCTTATCATCGTTGCTCACCATCACATCGATCCTTTGTTGCTACCATAAGTCAGGATGTTGAGCCTACATCTTATAGTGAAGCATCTTTACATCCCCACTAGCAAACAGCAATGCAATCTAAATTGGCCGCTTTGGAGGCCAACCACACTTGGTCTCTCACTTCTTTTCTCGCTGGCAAAAAAAGCCTATTGCCTATTGACCTGTCTTCTTTGCAGAAAAATGTGGGATGCTAAGAGAGAGAGAGTGTGCAAAGCTAAAATCTAACATGAATGCCGAGCAGCCTCTAGAAGAAGAAGGCAAAAGATTAATGACATTGCTATTTTTTTCTCAATAAGGTCATCCACAGTGGAATAATCAAAAGCCAGTTGTTGTTAAAGTTAATAATATTTGTGCAAAAAATAGCTCACAATGTTATAATCAAATTTAGCAACATCGTTAAAAATAATCAAATTTTGGGTTTTGGATAACCAAAATTAGCGACCTTTTTCAATAATTAAAATTTGTGAACCCCACACCACATAACTTAACTAGTTCCAAAATTTATATACACGCGTATTTCAACTAGTATTTTCTTCTTCTCTTCTTCACTTCAACCACAAATTGTTTCTTTCTTTTCCTCCAAGAGTGAAGCTCATATTTTCCGATCATCGACAATTTAACCCATCGTTGCCGGATTAAGGTATTTCACTCTTCTTTTCTGTTCCTATTTTAGTCTGCATTCTTATGAACTTAACTTAAATATGAAAATTGTCTTTATTTGAATTTTTTTCGCATTTGTTAGTTTTGCGCCAAACTTTTATGGGTTATTGATTTGTTTTGATAAGAGGAATCGGAAAAGTAAATTTTTTTTACTTTTACCCAAGTAATTTAAGAAATAATCACTTTTTAGCCCAAAAAAAATGATTTTTTTGGAGGAAATGAATGGCGGGAAACAGAGGGGGAGAGAGAGATTGTGTGAAATTGTAGTGGACCACTTATTTTGGTTGTGGACTAGAAGTAACCATCGTAAACCTCAATATTGTTAAGCTTAGCAACCTCTTAAGTGAATAATCAAAAGATGATGTGCCAACTTTTGGTTATCCATTTTTTATTATACCACTGTGGATGGCCTAAGTCAAGATTACTAAAATGACCTTAATTTGTAGGTAATAAATCAGATGGCATTGAGCCTTTGTTTTGCCTAAATGTATGTATTGTATATATGCACCAACTACTAGAAAAACTACAAGCAAACAAGTACCCAAGCTTTTAAAGTTCATTCCAATTGGAAATTGATAAGAACAACTCTACCAAATATTCAGAGGTTCATAAGAAAAATGGGAACTACATAATCTCAGTATCAATCATGTATTCCATCATGAGCAGTCTGTTTATGACGTCAATTATGAGCATTGTTTCTACTGAGAACAATAATCCTAGAACTGCCTGTCACATTGTTATAATCATGAGCAGCTAAGGTAGTTTAGAATTCGGCAATTCGGACAAAAGAACACAGCCGTAAACACAAAAGCACACAACAGTTGTGTTTTAAAGGTGTATTAGTAGGCATTACTCTAATCCATTTCCAGTCAGTGGAAAATCATGAGCCAGAAATTGCTTGAGTTTCAAAGGATGGTTGTAGGACCAAGAGCCTTCCATAGTTCCTCCCTTGGCTGAAGATGGTACTTCACCACTACCAACTAAATTACTGCTAAATTAAAGAAGATAGCAAAATCAAGAGAAGTGCCATGGCTACAACTACAAAACCTGCAACACGAATGGAAACATCACCAAAGACTGGATAAGAAGTGCTAAAACATACGCCCACCATACACATGAATATCACATTTTATTATATAGAAGCTCAGGCAAAGTTGTGACATCCCCTTCATACACAAAAGCAGCATTCACCATGCCATTTCGGGATTCAAAACAGCCCATAACACCAGCAATTAGTCTTAAACCAACACATAGCACAACCTACTAGTAGTGCCATATAAGGTTTGTTAAAAAAAGGTTCATTGCTCAATGATCCATGAACCACCCATAAAAGCTTTCAAAAGGGCTCCCATGACTTAACCTACATAAGCATCCATAGAAAAGACTCAAAAAAACACGCTACTCTGGGACAACCGAAAAGTAGCATAATTCTTGACCCAAGCCTAGATATTACCAACAAAATGTACCCTTCTCGTCCAAAGGCCACCACAGAAGCACTAAACCGCAACAAAACAGGCACACATTGTCGCCTTAGGTCTCATAAAGAATTGGGTTGCCCTTAACTGTCGAGTCTGATCTGCAGTTCTCCTTCAGGTGATTCACTCTCCCACAATTGAAACAAAACGAATGAGTCGACTTGTATTCCACCCTATACTCGTCCCCGCCCCGTTCTAGTCGGAACCCATGGCAAAGTGGCTTTCCCAGCTCGATCTCAATGCGAACACTGGCAGACCTGGCACGCTTCTCCACATCAATAGTGATATCAATCCTGATAGGTTTACCAAACTTCTTGGCTATAATGTCAAGGACTTCCTCATCGCAATATTCAATCGGAAGCCTGGGAAGCCGGACCTACACCCTGGCAGTTGCGACTTCCTGGGCTTCCGGAGCCCTGAAATCGGTCTCCCATTTCCTCACCCCGAGGTAATGCCTCATAACCGCCCAGGGCCCGCCGCAAAAAACCTTCATGTAGTCCTCCTTGCCTTCAAACCTAATTACGAAAAACCTAGGCCCCCACGTCAATGACCTTGTAATCTTTCTCAAATGCCTATAGTTCCCCAACTTTACTACAGAACGCTCTCCACCCCATGCTCTTTCCCAGTAAGTCAAGTATCAGCGCGCTCTCCATCCATGGCTTATGGATTTCCTCGAGGCGTTTCCGGGAAAAAGTCACGCGGGGGATTCCGTCTGCAGTAGTATCATAGGTGACATCCCCATTGGAGACGCTGCTTTTTTAAAGAGGGATGTGTTGTCTGTTGAGCAAACCCGGGTTGAAGAAGAAGAAGGGTTGTTTGGCTGCTGCTCTGATGATGTGGTGGGATGTGGAGGGTGGGAGCTTTTCTTTCAGTTTCAGGTGCAGCAGCTGGGCCCTAGTGTAGGTGTGTTTAACCGGAGGAGGAGGAGGAGAGAGTGAGGGCAGAGAAAGCTCCGGCTCCGGCAGCCGTGGGGGTGGAGTTGTTGGGTGTGGAGGGGGAATGGCAGGGGTTGGAGCAACCTGCATTTTTGGTGTTTCGGGATGATTTTTTGAACTCATTTTCGATTGAGAAAGGGAAGGCCAGGGAAAACCATTTTGCTTCGTTTGGCTTGGGAATCGGAGCTGCTCTGTTCAACGGTAACTTTGCCCGCTCTCTGTTTTTGCAGGTACTTTGCCCACTCGAAATTGTGAATGGTTAGAAAATTTAAAACCAAAACCCAATGCTTTTCAAAAAAAAACTTGTGGAAAAGAAGAGAAAAGAAAAAATTAAAAAAAAATTCCCTCCATTGTCTGGTGACTCTGATTTGGAGAGAAAAAAGAGAGAATAAAAAAGATCTAAAAATTTTTCCTTCCATTTTTCTCCTAATTTTTTTTTTCTCCCATTTTCTTCAAGTTCCAACTGAACATAACTACTATACATGGAGAACAAAGAACCTAATTAGAACCAAATCGCAAAACCGGTTCGATTTTGATTTGGCTCCGGTTCCGCCCTATTAGCATTTAAAAGCTTTGTACTAAAAAGGAGCAATGCTATGATAACCATCTTTGGTGACCACATTTTGGGTACTATGTAATTTGCCATCGACCCATCACTGTATTGGTAGAGTACATGACTAGTGTGCCAATGGCCCATCACTGTATTACCAGAGTATATGACAAGTGAGTTGTATTCTACGAATATAGTGGTGATACATGGTAGCACCTAAAATATCCAGAGATGGTGACCAAAACATTAGTGTTAAGGTTCACAACCTTATATGGCCCAAAAAAGTCCTTACTGATCAATATCTGTGGTACTTGCCTGTGATACGAGCTTTGCTCTGCATCACATTAATTTAGATAACCAAAACGTACAAAAATGTTTATAAAAACAAATCCAAAGAGCCAAAAATAAAAGACAACAAAAATAAAAGCCAATGGAAAGAAGCAAAACCATATATCTAACCACCACTCGTGAACAATCAAAATATTTTCATGATACAGTAGCTGCAAACCAAAAGTTGCCAAAAAAAATCCATAAAACCTCACATTGACATCATTGGTAGCAAATAGCAAGTGATTGTACTCCCTCCGTCCCTTTTTAAGAGTTCTATTTCATAATTCCAACTTATTAAAAAGATATCATCATTACACCTTTCACATCAACTTTTACCTCTACTTTCCATCCTTACCCTTTATTAAAACATCATCATTACATTTTTACTCACTAACTTTTCAAAATGGAATATACTTTTAGGGGCAAAATGGAAAATTCACCAACTTTTATCCACTAACTTTACAAAATGGACACTTATTAAGGGACAGCCAAAAATGGAATACAGAACTCTAAAAAAAGGATGGAGGGAGTAACATCTTTGCACACACAAAAAAACCCCATAAACAACATTGTATATGTGCTGCAAATTCTCGTTAAAAAGGTACATCCACTACGATACATCTACCTGCAAATTTGCAGATGTGAAAGCTCAAACTATTTATGGGTAGAATCCCAACAGTGAATAACAGAGCAGATGGCCATTTGTATCCGCACTCTAATAATCCTCTTCCTTTTAAAAGGTAGGTATTAATGGACTCGATTATGTGTGACACCCACAAGAAACTGCAAATACTAATGGGTACCTAAACATATGATCCAGTTTTCCAATGTCATCCTGGTAATATCATCCTAACTGAGCTTCCGTTTTTGCAGCAAGAGAAAATGGAAGATGAGAATTCTCATATCCATTTTTCACATAGCCCTTAACAGAGGGAAATGCCAGAAATGATTCATGAAGCTGAATCCACTTGATAGTGGCACAAGGCTTCTCTTGGTTTGGTAATTCAATCAATTGGTGTCAAGTTCCACACCTGTGGATATCAACATGAAAATTCATTCAAGCTTCAAAAGTACTGCACAACAATCTAGACATCAAATACTGACCTCAAACCTTAAGCCATACCTCCCACAGGACAATGTGGTATGTCGGGTCAATCTGCAAACATCATGCCAGGAAAACAAACCTCTAATCTGTTTGGAGCACACAAAAATTGAGATCGTACACTTCTGGAAAATGAATCCTTCCAACTAATTGCTCCCTGGGAAAATGCAACTCTTGATACTAGTGAAACCTAAAACTCAAATCTTAGACAGACATTTGATCAAGCTATGCCATCAGTCTTCCATCCCAATCACAATTTACGACAAATAGTCATGCCATCGCCAATGGGTACCTAAAATTGTAAGCTTATGAATTGAATAACTTAAAGGATGTTATTAAACTGAAAAAAGGGAGAAAATACTTGTCCACCTACCATGCTGATGCTTACACGTTTGTCCTCCATCACGCTTCTGTTGAAATTTCTAATACTGAGCGTCTTTGAGTCCATTACCTACTCAAAAGTAACCAGTTAGAGTCGCACAACATGATCAATATCTTTACAGAAAGGTTCATAGAGCACATTCATTTAAATAACTCACCAATGGATTGGCAACTTTTCCATGCCACAGGACATTGTCCATCACAATAAGACCCCCAACTCTGACCTGCGTCAGGACACTAACAACAATCAGTACATCAGAAGGTACCAAAATGTCGGTAGCATTATTGTTGATTGAATCATCAAGCTGTAGATTGTAGCCGAACCAGTTGTAGCAGCAATTCAAAGTATTCTTGATACATTCTCTTCTCAGCGTCAACAAATGCAAAGTCATAACTGCATAAAAGATGTGAAACCGTGAAATGCTACCCCGTATATTATAGACCTGGCAAATAACAGTAATTTCAGGTGTATTACATACAACATGAAGAATGCACATGCTTGCAAGTCTATGACATGCAACAAGATGAAGAGTTCCTTCACAGTACAATAGAACGGTGGAAACTATGTGGGAAAGGGGGCACTTTAGTCATTTTGGCAAACTCCTCCATTGGTGGTGCAGGTAGGAGCAACCTAGTCCCTAGCTTCGCCATTAGTGTAGTCGCCCTCCACCCCATAAGCAGCATTGGTATTACTGCAGGATTCTACTGTTTATTAAGAGTGGTTGGGCTCACTCAACTTGGTCTCTGCACAACTGCCAACCACTCCTTTCCAACCTTACCTGGACTGATGGAGGTGCAATTTTCAGAGAGAGATTTTTAGGTTATTATTTCGAAATTAGTAGTTTATTAGGAATTGCAATTTGAGACAAGATTGCCTAGATTGCAATTTCCAAAGCTGTATAAATGTTTCATTAGAATTTAGTGCATTTCTATCATCATCGAAAAAGAAATGAAATCATGTAGCTGCCAGTATGGGAGTCAAACATCGATGACGAGTAGGCATATATGAAGGGAAACCACAGCAAAGTTTCAGGGACTGTAACTACATATAGCTGGGCTGTATGCTAAGTACCTGCAAGTTTCCCCCAATTGAATCATAGATCTTAAAACATCAGCTGCTAGACCATGTTTCACATCTACCTAATGCCAATTATTCATCTCAGTAGTTAGAAAATATCAACAAGAAAGAGTCGGACAAAAGTTTAAACATACAAATGTAAGCCGACATAGATTAGAACACAAACTGTCAACGAAGAATACGATGACAGAAATGAGCGATGGTCATAATGTGTGAAACAAGCATGTTCAACAATACCTCTAGACTCACCTTGTGTGCAACAATATCAAGGATGTCTTAGCATGTTTATTAAAGAAATTTTGAGGATCTATCAACCAATAATGAAACAAGCATTAGCAAAGAAAAAAAGAGTCACCTTGTGCGAAACACCAGCTCGGTCATAATACCGTTTCGCAACCTCCAGACATACTGCATCTCTTTCACAAGCAACTAAACGGCCTGATTCAGGTAGGACTAAAGCAATGGCCAATGATGAGTAGCCCTGGAAATAAAAATCATTGCACTAATAAAGATGAGCTGCAAAAGATTTCAAGAAAATGACCTGTCTTCTTTGCAGAAAAAATTTGTATGCTAAGAGAGAGAGAGAGAGAGAGAGAGAGAGAATCCTAAGCTTACATCTGACATGAATGCCTAGCAGCCTCTAGAAGAAGAAGGCAAAAGATTAATGACTTTGCTGTTTTGGTCTCACTAAGTGAAGATGACTAAAATGACCTTAATTTGTAAGTAATAAATCAGATAGCATTGAGCCTTTGTGTTGCCCAAATATACGTATTGCATATTAATCATCAACTACTAGAAAAACTACAAGCAAACAAGTACCCAAGCTTTTAAAGTTCATTCCAATTGGAATTGATAAAACATTCTACCAAATATAATCCTCATTCCCAAAATCAGAGATTCATGAAAAATGGAAACTACATAGTCTTGGTATCAATCATGTAATTCATCACGAGCAGTCTGTTTATGATGTCGATTATGAGCAGTGTTTCCACTGAGAACAATCCGAGAACTGCCTGCCGAATTGTTATCACCATGAGCAGCTAAGGTGGTTTAGGATTCGGCAATTCAGACAAAAGAACACAGCCATAAACACAAAATGGTTGGGGGTGTTTTAGAGAATGAATGTCCCTTCTAATAGTTAGTGATGCCAAACAATTGTAGCCTCCAAGACCAAGTACCTAACAAGAGCCCCATAAATAGAAAAACCATCAACCAAACTTCTAACACAGGAGTGGAGTTCCTCTAAAGAGGGGAGAACTGATAGGGAACAAGACGGGAAATTCATATTTGATACTAGAGGGCATTTATCTGTGTAATTACAATTTATAAGGATATTTAGTATATTAAGTTGTTAATGACAATTAGAGAGTATTGCTTGGATATTTATCTTTATATAGTTATTATTTGAAAGATACTACTTAAGAAACACTATGGCTATTGTTTCATTTGTTTGAATTACTTTAGGATATGGAATGAGTTACTTTTAGTACTGGTGTGGATACCTCTACTTCTCTCTAGATGTGGATTTCTGGGGTTCCTCTAATCGTCCAGCATCACTTGTCCTTTCATTACCTTCTGTCGCATTTTTATGACACCCTAGTTTTTCACATTTAAAGAAAAAAATGTACGCTTAACATCATTCACATGTTCCAAATCCAACAAGGAGGCTCTATAGTGTTTCTTATTTTCATTAACTTCATCCAACCTACTCTTGCTATGAAATGGTTGAACATTGCTAGACTGCAAGGTTTTTTTTTAAATTTTACCTCATCTGACTTTGGGTTATTTTGCAAAAATATCCTCTCTACATGAACACCATAGTTTTTTGTGTTCAGTTTTCCACGATAACTGATAAGGGGACCAAGCAAAACATAATACTATGACCCACGCACGCGGGGCTGGATAAAGCAAATAACTGAGATAATTAGATTTCAAAATGCACAAATACTCACAGTATAAACACCAACTTCGATGCACTTTTCTGCCCCAAGAATCTGGACAAGCATTGCAAGTAATTGTGCTTGATCAGGGGATACCTGCCAAACAAAGAAGAAATTTCAGATTCCATTTATGATGAAAACAGGAAGTAGTCCAACCACCAGTTCTGTGCCTTGAGTATACCAACGAATCCTTATTTTCAGCCAGGGACGTACAAAGATGGGGACAGGTTAGTAAGGCTGGGATGCCAAGTTGGTCACGGAAGTACACAAAACACTAACTTAGAAATATTATCCAGAACCAAATGCACCTTGGATATATGCGAGGGTTTTGGATGAGAACTCCTGAAGACTCTGCTAATAGATACCTCCCTATCCTTGTCGGGATAGATCATTAGTCCAAGAGTCGCATTTCATACCTTGCTCAAAGACTTCCGATGCTACACATGCTGCTCGTTGTTTTTCAAAGATGTGAGAATACCATTGGCAGCCCAAGGATTTTTGTTGAGTGTAGTCATTGAATAACTTTTGTTCAACTAAAACTATTACCAAATCTTCAATAATGTGTTCATATTGACATTTCGACGAAAAATGGGTAAAATCATATAACTTACCAATTGTACTCAACAATCATTTCAAGATTTTGACAAATTATGGATTGAAAGTTCTATAGTTTAGATATATGGAAAGGAAAAATAGCTAACTAATTTCCATATATCAATTTGAATGACGAAATATGAATAAAAACTGAACTCAGTTAATAAATTATATGGAAATTCGCCACATTTACAAAATGAGAGGATGGGGCATCTGTGGAGTGGACCAGTGGAATTATACTTTCTTCTTCAATTTGATAAGATGTGGGTTTTGCTCAATGGGTGTTCAAAGTATTTTTAAGGTCCTTTTGGATAGGGCCTTCAATTAAGCTACCTAGCTATGTACACACACACGCACACACAGAGATCAGTTATTTGTAGTGTTTATTTTTGCAGGTGTTCAATTTGACCACCCTATACAATAATTCAATAACCAGAGCCACCAGTGGTTTATAATAGGCATGTCAACTAAGGCCGTTTTTGGAGGACTTCGTGGCAAAAGCTTGGGACTGATGTGGAAGATTCCAAGTACATCCATCCACAAATTGACAGGCAGACTGAAGTAGTCAACCAGAGATCTTCTGCAAATCTCTCGCCAATGATGGTATCACAGTGCTGAGCTGCAGAACACTACTGCTGGCTTCTCTTTATCCAAACTCTGGAAAATACTTATAGTTGGCTTTATGGGCTGAGCCAATGTGGCAGCAGTAGCAGAGGTGGCAGCGAAGGCTTTGTGGGTCACTATCGCTGCTAAAATCATGGTTTGCCTAAGGAATCACCTCAGGCTCCAGCCAGAGATCTTGTGCAGAGTTGGAAAGCTTCCCATGATTTTGTTTCATTGGAGGACGGTGAGGGTGGTGGTGTTATGAAAAATGGTGTTGGTGGTGGGGGATGGTTGTGGTTATTGACGGTAGTAATTTTAAGAATGAGATGATGGCTGGTACAGATCGGTCAGCAATTTTGGAGAAAAAAATCCGACAAATCAAAGTTAGCTTTTGAAAGACTAGGAAGAAATAAAACAAAAGAACCACAAAATCAAAAAAAAAAAAGGAACCCTATTCTCAAACTTAATACGAAATGATCACCTACATATCAAAGTCTCCCAACCGTATTACATATATACAGGTTAGAAACCCGGTGTAGTGGACTGAGCGAACAAGGTCTAGTCAGCTCAGGTGGCCGAATTGCTAGATCGGCTAAACTTGGCCCAAGTATACAGACCAGAGGAATTGCAAGTCGGATACGAACTGTCTGGTCCGAACTGCACAACTTGGAGATCACACCTTATCAGGTCCAATCGGTATGACCGACATTACTAACAAACGCCAGCTCGTTCATGTGTGCCTAACCGACTGGCTCCACAAGTCATGCCATGATGTCAGCCGAAGCAGTGCATATTTAGATAACAATCAACTCACATGAGCTATAACCGCCCGGCTCAATACGTCAATTGTGATGTCAGCCGAACAGTTACCACGCGTGCCAAGCACGGAGGGCAAGTTTGAAGGTTCTATATAAGGAGGGGGGATAAACCCTAAGGAGGTACGCAACTCACTCTAACCCTAGAGTTTCCTACCTTTCTCCTCCCACCTGATACTTAACCATCAGAGTGCCTTACCAGTCAACTCCAGCCGGTTAGGCACCACATAACGGTGGGTGTTCATTGTGCAGAACGTAACCTGTGGAGCCCTAGGGCCTAGCCCATATCCGAATCGGAGCACCTCCTGACCTCACGTCGTTAAACAACACACCGCACCCTGATTAAAGTTACTAAAAATAGAACAGTACAGTATTTAACTTCGCCCATGACACACTTTGAGTAACTTGCACGCAGCCAGTACAAAGTTTGGAGAAGGGAGAAGGATTCTGCCTTGGGTAGGCTAACTGCCTGCACGTAAACGACACCATTCCTATGATCTTTGTGTAATGCTGGGGCATGGGTAAGACAATTCTAAGTGCATGCCTCAAGCATTTCGATCAAATGGACCCAGGGCATCAAACCAGAGCTCAAGTGAGGACCGAGGTGGAAAGTAAAAGAGGGTCTGCATTTTTCTGGAAGAGCACAGGTAATGAAGTTGGTCTAGGATTAGTCGTTCGATTAGCAACACCGCATATAAGAACATTAACATTTAACAAATAACAAGTAAAACCATGGAATCAGTAAAACTATGTCTAGAAAGAAAATAAGAAGTATAGCAGGTTTCCAAAAACTAATTGGGTACAAGAGAAAGCAAACAGCACAAGAATACCATCAACACCATACTGGTTTGATAAGGGGGGAAAAACCGCAAATAGTACGCGAAAGATGGTGCAATGGAATCGGGAATACCTGCATCTGACTACCTCGCATGGTGGCAGTCTCCTCTCTGAGCTCCCGTAGAATCTGAAAAACGTACAAGAGTCACCACCAGGCTTCCTTGGCGTGTTTGGACAAAATTATGTGGGATTATTCAAATTAAATAATGGGCAAATTTCACTCAGACCCCCTGAGGTATCTGACAATGACAGAAAGTACCCCTCAGTTTTCAAAAATGACAGAAACCTCCCTTACTTTACAGTTTGGGTTTCATTCCGTTAGTTCCGTTAGTTAAATGGACGGAAAATGTACGGAAATGTACGGAAAATGTACGGAAAATAAAATTTTCAATTTTATTTAGTTCTACACCTATCTTAAGGCTCTCATTAAAAGTCCTAGAGTTAAAAATTAATTATGATCATTTAGGATAAAATAGTTAAAAAAATAAAATCTTCGCACCGATTCAAACGGATTAAAAATTGGAGCACTTAAGTATCTGCTCTTCATTTGGTTCTATAGTTTTCTTAAAGCTCTCATTGAAAATCCTAAAGCGAAAAATTAATTATGACCCTTTAAGATAAAATAATAAAAAAAATAAGATCTTTGGGCCGATTCAAATAGATTGAAAATTGAAGCACTTAAATATTTGCTCTTCATTGAAAGCTCTAAAATCAAGTGAAAAGCAAAATTTTTAAATGCTCCAAATTTTAATCCGTTTGAATCGGTGCGGAGATTTTATTTTTTTAACTATTTTATCTTAAATGATCATAATTAATTTTTAACTCTAGGACTTTTAATGAGAGCCCTAAGATATGTGTAGAACTAAATAAAATTGAAGATTTCATTTTCCGTACATTTCCGTACATTTTCGTACATTTTGCGTCCATTTAACTAACGGAACTAACGGAAACTAACGGAATGAAACCCAAACTGTAAAGTAAGGGAGGTTTCTGTCATTTTTGAAAACTGAGGGGTACTTTCTGTCATTGTCATATACCTCAGGGGGTCTGAGTGAAATTTGCCCTTAAATAATATGAACAAAACTCCTAAAAATTCAACGGAAAAAGTTTTGCTATATTTAGTACTCCCTCCGTCTCATTTTGTTGCTCCCTTTAGGATTTTTAATGCATGTCTCCTTAAAAAAGTTGGTTTCGAAACATTTATGAGGGTTAGTTTTGAACATGTAAACATTTTTTCCGTCAGGCAATGATTTTAAAACACCACTTTTTGATAATCACACTCTAATATTTGTCTTTTAAGTTACTTGCCATGTTTATTTTGAACAACAAAAGACAAATATTAAAAAATCAATTACCTTTCCTTTTTAACTTTTTCAAATAGGACTAACATTTGGGACATCTAAAATGGAATAAATAATGACAAACAAAATGCGATGGAGGAGTATCCGTTTAACCCATACTCTTTTTCAACTTTGTCCATGTATGTATACTTTTCTTATAATTCTGACAAAAACCACTGAACAAAATGCCACTAAATATCAATAACACCCAAAAAAAAAAAAAATCAATTTTTCGCCCAAACAAACACCAATTATGACGCAGTATCTCGAATCTAGAATCTATCGACTATAGGGAAAAGCAATAAGAATAGTTCACCTCCGGCTCTCTGACGTTGGTCAATAAATAATCGTACAGCCGCGGTGTAACGCTAATGACTTGTTTATTCCCATAGTTGTCGTCACTGGCCACCACAACTGACGCTTCGACGCCGCAGCAGAAGCTGCAGCTTCCAGGGAGACGATTCGAATTGCGTGCCCTAACTTGACGACCTCCTCTGACGGGGGCAACTGGGGAGGAGATATGGAGGAGTCTCCCTGAGGTTCTTCCGAGGAGGGCAGTTGAGTATTTGGTGCTGGGAAGAAGATTACGGCGAGACAAGTGAGGGCTGAGGATCAGCAGAGGGCCCGCCCAACGGGGAAGAAGAGCCCAAGTAACCATGTGGAGAAACTGGAAAAACGACTGGTGGTCAGGTATTGCCCATGTAGTAGTACTCCTATCAAAGGAAGGGAGAAATTATTCAATACTATGATTGGAGAATTAACTGCCTCGGAGGGAAATGAGATTAAATTCCTTACGCCGACGGCAGAAATATCACCGTTAATTTGGAACTTACAGTGCGTTAATTGTCTATCTGAACTATTCATCTTGTAACGTCCGCAGTGTAGTATTCTCATTCAAAAAATTAACTTCACCGAACATCGATATGTGTATTAAAATTAAAATTTTGGTTTATAACGGATGGTTATAGACAGTTTAACTTGGCATGATCAGATTGTCCATTTTATAAAACTAAAATTCAACTTTGGATTAATCTATTGAAATGCAATCAAGTTGATTTTTTGATTTTTTGCGTGAATATACTACACTATAGACCCTACAAGATGAACGGTTCAGATTGTAACAATAAACGCATGATGGGATCTACAATGGATGGGGTGGAAAACCGGCAAAAAGAATTTAATCTCATCTCAAATAATCCCAAGTAACTGGAACTTGTGGAGGATGTGGGAAAAGAAGGGAAAAACTAGTTTTTTTTTCCCCTTTCCCTTGTTTCGATTCTGTAAGAGGGGGGAAAATACAACAACATTAACTTAACTTTTCTGTCCTTTGGGCGTTTTTGCGGATAAAAAAAAAAAAAAAAAAACTTTTCTTCTATTTTCTCTCCAACTTTCTCTCTATTTTTTCTCTTAATTGTTTTTTCCTTCCTTTCTTTTCATTTCCATGAGTTCAAAACAGGCAAAGTTGAGTATGACTAATCACACATTAATGTGAAATTCACTTCTACATGTGTAGGACTCATATCAATGTGTGATTCGGATTAGTGCTCAATTTTAGCCCAGAAGCCGTTGAATATCTTCTCGAAAGGAAGGGGGTGTAATGGTTTTTTGGGATCAAATTAATGGGCCATGTAATTAATGGTGTTTAGGGGTTAATTATCTCTTGAATTATAATCTTTTAATTTACATTATTATAATTAAAATGTATAAAAGTGCTTAGATTTACAAATGGGTGGCGCATAAATTTATATTGAGAATCCAAAAAGATTATTCGTGCATGATTTTTGAATTGTGTATCCTTCAACTCTTTTTTTTATACTCCACCATAATATTAAATTTATATAATTCGTTCATCAATCCTTTTGCAACATTGAGTTTCAGAAATCATGAATGGGATCCCTTCAAGAAAGACACCAGCTACTCACATACATTTTCATTCTCAAGTCTTTTTTTTCTCATATTTTTCAATTTTGATGCGCAACAATTCCTATTATTGTGTGATCTTATGACTTAGAGCATAACATTTTTTTTTATTTGGATAATGCTCAAAACATGCTAATATGAGAACCGCACTTAAGCCAATCAAATAACAAGATAAATAAGCTAAACAAATGGTACATATTTAAACACTTGCTAAACTCGAACTTACACTTTAGTGATCTCGAGTTTTAAAAAATAACCCTTTCAAAAAAAGTTAAGAGAAGATCTTGATCCAAACAGTTTTTTATTAGACGGTTCAGTAAAAAACTACTCGGATTAAGCCCTTCCCAATCATGTTTTTTTGTTAATTTCTTACGAGTACCCTTAAAATCATGTTTTAAACACATTGAGAGCTCGCATCGTTGCAATTCGATCGGGAAAGGGAAGTCCTGCACGGTAAGGCCGTGCGGGATCCCTCATTGGAAATAAAGTGTGTGTGTGTGTGTGTATATATATATATATATATATATATATATATATATATATATCTATCTATTATAGTGCATAGATTCATTTGAACGGCTTAGATTCATTTGAACGGCTTAGATTCATTTGATCCAAAGGCTATAGTGCATCCTTCCACTTCCCGGTTAAGTGCCCATGGTTTTCACATAAATCACACGACTGCCATCTCCTTCCAACAGGAATGCGTAGTACTGTAGGCACGGGCTAACTCTAGTATGTGTGTGTGTGTATATATATATATATTGCAAAAGTAAAATTTGTCCACTAGCTTTTTACACAACTAAACTGCTATTTTTTTCTCAATTAAATGTTAGAATACATGAAAATGATTCATAAAATTGTTCATAAACTATAATCAATGGTTCATATTGAATCAAGACCATAAATTACAATTTTATGAACACTTTCACGTATCTTTTTCATGCACAGTACCAGTCCTTTTTTCAATAATTTGGATAAATATGAGTGATTTTGTCACTTCATTTTTTTTTTTCAATGCTACTTCTCTTTGTGATTTGTTTTGTAAAGAAGAGAAGTGACATTAAAATAAAATAAAATAGCAAAATTAATTCCCTGGATAATTTTGCTATTTAAAACAAATTTTCAGCACCAATCGCTCGATGCATCAGTAGAATAACACCACACTTTCCTCCACGCGGAGGGGAGAGAGAGAGAGAGGGCGCAAAGAAATGGATATAACAGCAGCAGCT
>BPLS01015821.1:0-12301 GCA_019656275.1 Rhododendron kiyosumense | reverse complement strand
AGAGAGAGAGAGAGAGAGAGAGAGAGAGAGAGAGAGAGAGTTGGTAATTTAGATGTTTCAAATCATCTTATTGTTGTGGCTGACCACAACAGAATCCGCAGCAGAATCTTCTCTAGCAAAGCCAGGCTGTCAAGAAAGATTCAGAAACATTGACATCCCCTACCCCTTTGGAATTGGACCCAGTTGCCCCATTGCTGATGGTTTTGTAGTAACTTGCAACGACTCTTTCAATCCACCCAAACCTTTTATTAACAGCATCAATCTGGAAGTGCTGCATGTTTCACTAAATGGGACTGTCCAAGTTAACAATCTGGTTATCACTTCCAATTGTTCGGGTAGAGCCAACGGTCAAGATGTTGACTTGTTAGCGACACCGTTTTCATTCTCTGACACGTACAATAGATTCACAGGCATCGGTTGTAACAGCCTCGTGCTAATAACCCGTCAAGCAGCCATAATAACTGGTTGCATGTCGGTTTGCGACGTTAATTCTTCGAATGGAATAGGTTGCTATGGGATCCACTGCTACCAGACCACAATACCACCTTCCCTTAAGTTCATTAACGCCTCTCTAAGAAGCATCGATCCCAACAGTAATCAAGATGGTTGCAGGTACGCATTCATTGTTGACTACCAATTAATGGTTTAGCGATAAAGACATCTTTTCTGCAAAGGATATGGAATATGTTCTTGCAGTGCTGGATTGGGGGTATAATGGGACATGCAATATGAATGAAAGTTTTTGTGGCGCTAATTCTTACTGCTTCAACAATGCCCATACTTTGTGGAGCTCTGAATGCTTCTGTTTAAAAGGCTATGAAGGGAACCCTTGTCTTCCTAGTGAATGTCAAGGTAAAGACTCTCGCTGTGTTTGGTTACCCTTTCTGAGAGTAACTCTCAACTCTCGGCACAGTTTTCAATAAATCTTTCTCTCTATCTCTCTCCACTCATTACCCCTCCAACTCTCAAAAATAACCTTCTAAAAGCTCAACCAAACAAAGTGTCTGTTTCTGGTCTTATTTGCACAATCAACCATGGAGAGCATACTAGCCAAATGGCCTTTGGCCCAACGACATCAAGAGTGCACCTAGGTGCCAGAAGAAAGAAGGTTAGGAGTTCAACTCCTCTTCCAAGATGCTAATCTAACTACAATATTGACTTCCGCCGATCCAACAACACCCACACCCCAACCCCACCCCCCGAAACACTTTGATTTGTTATGCCAGATATTGATGAATGAGTGCAGCAACCCTGATCTCCACCGTTGTGAGAAATTATCCTTTAATGCCCCTGGGGGCTACAATTGTTCTTGCCTCGATGGGTATCTCTCTCTTGGATATAGTTGCCTAAAACTACCTAACAACGGCAATTCTCGGACCAAAGTGATTATTGCAAGTAAGCTTCTTTCTGACTTATATTACTACAACACCACAATTATGTTCACTCAGAAAATGCATTTAAATTTCACTGAAACATAATATTCCTTGTGTCTAATTTTATCAATTCTATCTATTTTATACAGTACATAAAAACTTCGGTCCTCATTCTGTCTCTACTAATTGACCAACCATCCCTCCCAGGGATTCCACACAAAATCCAGATGGTAACAATCTTCGCTTGATAAGGAGAAAAAGAAACAAGTATGTGTGTGGGTTGAATCATTGCAGAACATTTGAATCAATTTGCCCTTCTTGAATGCCAAAATAAACACATTGGTAGGGGCATTTACCCGTAACTTGTTGCTTAGGTTGGATAGTATGGGCCAACTATATCCTCGGTAGACGTTCAGATTACTAGGAATTGGATGAAGGGACTCAGAGCACTTCTACATGGCAACTACAAGAAGGAACTGCCAATCCAAAAAAAAAAGGATGATGCTATGGTGTCCCCGGTCATTTTGGAGACACCATAATTTTTGGTTTAACTTCACCATTATGAGCATAACTAAAACCTATTACAAGCATAACGGAACCCAAACAAGGCATAACCAAGGAATATCCAAAAAACCAACCAAAGCATAACCAAACCCAACCAAGACATAACTTATGGTTTTGTTATGCTTGTAATGAGTTTTGGTTATACTCATAATAGTTTTGTTATGCCAAAAGTTATGGTGTCCCAAAATGACCGGGGAAACCGAAGTCGTTCCCCAAGAAAAAAGGGAATGACTTCGGTGTTCTTTGTCATTTTGGGACACCGTAACTTTTGGCATAACAAAACCATTATGAGTATAACCAAAACCATTATGAGCATAACAGAATCATAGTAAGGCATATCTTGTTTGTTATGCCTTAGTTGGGTTTGGTTATGCCTTGGTTGATTTTTTGGATATTCCTTGGTAATGTCTTGTTTGGGTTCGGTTATGCTTGTAATGGGTTTTAGTTATGCTCATAATGGTGAAGTTATGCCAAAAATTACGGTGTCCCCAAAATGACCGGAGACACCATAACATCATCCAAAAAAAAACTAAAAGGACTTAAAAAGAAGGGAATGACTTTCGGTTCCATTAATTAAACCCAGAAGAAATTTGGTTTCTGATTTCTAAATACTATGTGGTGGATTGATAAGTTAATTTCTGTTTTGTAATGGTTATATGATCAGTAGAACCAAGATAAAACCGCTAACACTTGTATATCCATCGACTTCATTGTATGAGTAAGATGGACTTTCTCTATTTCTTTGCAAAGTCAGCTAAATGAGCCTTACTACTTTGTTCACCTTCAGTAGGTACTTGCTCAGGTCTTGGAGTATTACTTCTGCCTATTTATTTGTGGTGCTTGTGCCGCGAAGTTAATAGAACAAAGGAAGCAAAGCTCAAGGAAAAATTCTTCAAATGAAATGGTGGTTTGTTATTACAGCAGCAATTATCATCAGACCACAGTAATTTTGAGACAACCAAGTTATTTACATTGAAGGAGTTGGAGAAGGCGACGGACACTTACAATGCTAATCGAATCCTCGGCCAGGGAGGCCAAGGGACTGTTTACAAAGGGATGTTAACAGATGGGAGAATTGTAGAAAAGTCAAAAGTATTGGATGAAGGAAAACTTGAGCAATTTATCAATGAGGTAGTCATTTTAACCCAAATAAACCACAGAAATGATGTCAAGCTATTTGGATGTTGTTTGGAGACAGAAGTTCATTTGCTAGTTTATGAATTCATCCCTAATGGAACCCTTTTTGAGTATATCCATCACCAAAATGAAGCGTTCCCTCTAACCTGGGATTTACGATTACGAATAGCTACAGAAGTTGCAGGAGCTCTATCTTACCTTCACTCAGCAGCTTCCATAGCCGTCTTCCATCGGGACATCAAGTCCACAAACATACTCTTGGATGATAAATTCAGAGCAAAAGTCTCCGATTTTGGCATTTCAAGGTCAATTTCTGTTGATAAAACTCACTTGACCATAGCAGTGCAGGGTACCTTCGGCTACTTGGATCCAGAGTACTTCCAGTTGAGCAAATTCACAGAAAAGAGCGACGATTACAGTTTTGGAGTGGTACTTGTTCAGCTCCTTACTGGAAAAAGGCCGATTTTGTCTGCCAAGTCTGATGAAGGGGGAAGCCTAACAGCATACTTCCTATTGACAATGAAGGAGAACCGACTATCTGATATTCTTGATGCTCGCGTTGTGAAAGAAGAGATTTTGGTGGTTGCACATGTTGCGAAAAGGTGCTTGTCCTTGAATGGAAGGAAAAGACCAACAATGAAAGAGGTTGTAATGGAGTTGGATGCGATCAGAATGTCAAATGGGGCATCCGCCGCTGTTAAAAATAGTTGTGAAGACGTTGAGTATGCGGTACCTTACTGGACCTTGGGAGGCTGCTTCTACTTCAACAGGTTCATTTTATTCTACTACTCCGGTATATATCCAACCTCTGTTGTATGAAGAATCCTCTTGCTTGGGAAGAATATTGGTGACTTCCCTTGTTAGTACATTGAGTCTTCCATATGAGTAGTGTTGGTAATCATAATATCTGCTTGGCATTGCCGGATCACTTCTTGACGAGGATTAAGTTATGTTTTGTAACCCTACTTAGAAGATAACAATATCTATCCAACACTTAGTAAAGCGTTCAAGAGAATAAATGCTGCTTTGTGAGAACTTAGCGTTGTAAAAATCTTTGTGGATAGTTGAGTTCTTCCACTCTGCCTCTGAAACATTGTAGCTTGTGATTCTTTTGTTTTCGATGAAATTTTCGGACAAGCTGCAGAAACACTTGGAGGGAACCTTCGTGCATGTTGGAAAAATTGGTCGCTGCAATCTGAACTGTTGACGAAATCTCCACCAAACCTGTAATACGCTTCGAGTCACGACGATGTCGTTTTCCTAAAGACAGTATTTGCCCCCACCAGTTGGTATGCAAAGGGTTACAGCAAATCTGCCTTCAAGATAAATCGAAGCCCGAACTCGAAGTTCTTTCCGTTTTCGTTTGCACTAACGAAACGGACAGAATACCTGCCTGAACGAATATAAGAACCGAGAATCACTGTGTTCTATTTTCTGCAGCAAAATAGAACGTAGAATGAATGCTAGAAAATATAGAGAGAGATGTGGGAGAAATTCGAATTTTTATGTGTCTCTGGATTCTGACTAGTAGTGGTCTATTTATAGGCCACTACGCACCCATTAAGAATGGGTACGCACCCGATCCAATCTGACCGTTGGATCAGATCCTATGGTCTAGATCGATTAGTCACACCCAGTCACACCGAACAGGTGTACTGATTCATCCACACCCAATCGGATTTAATCCAATCCGTTGGATCGTGCAACGGCGCCAAAAATGCTTGACCGATTCCTAAACCTAAAATAATGGGCTGCCTCAAGCGTAGGGCGGAAACCGATGCAGCATAATATCCAGTAAGACCGGAGTCGAATCCACAAAGACGGTATTGTGTGCTGACTAAAAATTCGGGTTGTTATTAATTAAATTGGGCTCTTAGGTAGCCACCCCTTGTCATTTGATGGAAGATTTAACTAAACCTATGAAATAACTATTCTTTTTAAATAATTAAAAAATAAGGTACGGTCGTAGGGTTCATAGCACTTGTAACTAGTCCGGATTAACCTGCTCTGTTTGGAGTTTTTAAAAACGTTTAATTTTAGATTCAAAAAGATACCCCGCAAGATGCGAGACCCTATGGTCGCCGTATACCCATGCGCAGCGAAGAATGAGTTTTGGACCCCCATTCTCCCGTTCACATGGGCTCTGACGATGCCCGGATTCGTCCGCGGGAAGTATTTTCCAATTTAAAATCATTTTTTCATTGTTTGATAAAAGGAGCAGTATCCGAACTAGCCACGGTGTGCTAATCACCCCGCGACCCTACCTGTACGACTACTCACTATGCATTGAACAAGAAACATAAGAAACCCTAACTTGAAACATGCTTTTATTATCCAAAACAGAAAATAAACAAGAGATCCAAACCAAATAAAAACAAAAGAACAACTTTTATTAAGAACATAAATTAAAACGATTTACCGGAATACGAGTAATTAAACAAAACTTCGAAAACTTGAAAGGAAGAAAACTTGAAAGAAAACTAACGATATTCGGAACAAAAGAATGGCAGTCTGACGGCAGCCCCGTTCTTTTTTTATGCGTGATGAATCCCAGAAGATTCACCGCCGTTTCTCCCTCCGTTTCGTCAGTGCCGAGGGAATAAAAACCGTGCGTGGAAAATTAACCCTTTTCAAAAGCTGCTGTCTTCTTTTATATAGTATAAAATACTATAACCCTATTCTTCAGCTGCCGTCAACGTCGTGGGCCACTTTAGTTGCCAAGAATTAGCTTAGGCCCAATTCCTTCACTTGGCTCCACCAGTTAAACAACCATGGAGTAATAATCAATTGGGCCTACCCAATTGATTTGCAAATTATGTTCGCCAGTTACTCATGCCCGTGTACTGGAGTAATTAAGTTCGCTAAACTCCTCACTCCATATTGACCTCCAAATGGACTAGCTTCGAACACCGTTTAATATTTTAATTCCGCATCTTTTGCACCAAATCCTCCAAATACCAATGATACACAAATTTAGCATTAAACTCCGAATAATAATATAAATAGGACTTAACAAGGATAAATTAAGGGGCGCGTATGTGAACATTTACGCGCCTATCACCCGTTCACGATCGATGGTTGAGATCGCAAATCTTCGAACCAATGTACCCGTAGGCTCGAGTTGCACCCGATCGGAACCGCTCCGTGTGACTCACCTGCCACGTGTGCGACACGCGGCATGCCACGTCAGCGCCACCTTACCGCCAACGTGCTAAGTGCAAAGTGCGCCGCTAAAGCGCCACAATGCACCACAGCCCACGCTGCGCGCGCGCGCGTGCGTGTGTGTACCGGCGTTGCCGGTATGGCGATGCACCATAGGGCTGCACCACACTAGAACATTGTTTATTCATATTAGGAATGTTTCCTAATATATACCACTCCAACATCTCTCAACTATCCAATGTGGGACAAAGCTCACAAAGAGGAAAAACAAGCATTCTAAGGAAACAAGGAATTTTTACAAAACCAAAACAACGACTCCTTTATTTTGAAAATCTCTAACAATCCCCCACCATTTTCGAAATACAGATGAAATATTCTCAGTTCTTACTAAAAGGTTTATGCATACATAGACAGTGTCTTGCGACTTTAACTATCCACTTAGTGAAAACATATCAAAGCTAGTCAGGGCAGCATAGTAGACGTGTCTTTGAATTAGTTGTCCTCTGTTGACCAACCGGATGTGTCTCACACATAATCCTCCAAATAATGCAGATATCCTAATCGGTTGACCCGTGAACTGGCCTTGGGTCTTTTATCTTGAATTTCATGAACGCTCTAAGGTCTAGCCCCTGTGACCTATAGGAAGCGGCACCACCTCCACATTCACATAGGTAGATCGCTATCCGTGCTCCTATAACACAGCACAAACAATCTATTAAGAACTAAGTAATTCAACCTCCTTTGTATTCACATTATAGGTACAAAACACTTTACCTTGGAATGTGTAAAATAACTTTAAAGTGTTTCCAATCACGACATGTGGTGTAGTTTCTCATTGAACTCAAGAGATTGAGAGTATCAACCGGTTGAGTTGAGTTTCCACCAGGAGTGATTAAACTAATTGGGCAAAAGTCCCATTCCCCTTGATGTTTTCAACACCAAATCCCTTGCAAGGCCTTTCGTAAAAGGATCCGCCAAGTTTTGACTTGACTTAACAAAATCAATGGTTATCACCCCATCAACAATCAATTGTCTCACATAGCTATGCCTTAGTCCTATATGCCTGGACTTTCCATTATAAACTTGGTTATACACTCGTGACAGCGTAACTTGACTATCACAATGTAGCGATACAGGTGGCATAGGCTTAGGCCACACTGGAATTTCCAGTAACAGATTTCTTAGCCATTCTGCCTCTTTACTACCAGAAGCTAAAGCTACAAACTCGGCTGCCATGGTCGAGTTTGTTATCAACGTTTGCTTCTTAGATCCCCAGGAGATTGACCCTCCTCCAAGTGTAAAAACCCAACCACTCGTTGACGAGTGATCATTCCGCTCAGTAATCCAACTAGCGTCAGTGTATCCTTCTAGAATCGAAGGATACCCACTATAGACTATTCCATAATCTATAGTACCTTTGAGGTATCGCAGTATTCTATGTACTGCGTGCCAATGTACATGCCCAGGATTACTAGTATACCTACTAAGCCTCCCCACCGCATATGCAATATCCGGTCTCGTGCTTGTCATGGCGTACATTAAACTGTCAATCACTCTAGAATACTCCAGTTGTGATACCGCTCTCCCCTCATTATGATCCAATGGCGATTGAGAGTCATACGGAGTAGACACTGGTTTGCTTTCAAAGTGATTAAACTTCTTTAAAATTTTCTCAATGTAATGTTCTTGGGATAGAATTAAATTACCACCATTCCTTTTAATTCTTATACCCAATATTACATCAGCAACACCCATATCTTTCATACTAAAGTTAGCAGAAAGAAAATCTTTTGTACTCTGAACGCTTTCTTGGTCTGTACCAAAAATGAGCATATCGTCTACGTACAAACAGATAATAACTCATCGTTTGCCATTAAACTTATTATACACGCATTTATTAGATTGGTGTATTGTAAAACCATTTGACACACTCACTTTGTCAAACTTCTCATGCCATTACTTAGGCGCTTACTTAAGTCCGTAAAGAGACTTTATAAGCTTGCAAACTTTGTGCTCATAACCTTGCACAACGAACCCCTCTGGTTGCTGCATATAGATTTTCTCATCTAACTCACTATTAAAGAATGCAGTCTTTACATCCATTTGGTGTATCTCAAACTTGTATATAGAAGCAAGAGCAATTAAAACTCTAATTGTTGAGATTCTAGCAACCGGGGCATAGGTATCAAAGTAATCAATACTCTCTTTCTGGGTAAAACTTTTGGCTACGAGTCTGACCTTGAACTTATCAATAGTTCCATCAATTTTCATTTTCTTTTTGAAAATCCATTTACAAGCAATTGGTTTAGAACCAGGTGGTAAATCGGCCAAAACCCACGTATTATTACCCATAATAGAGTCCATCTCATCTTGGATAGCCTCTTTCCAAAAAGCCACGTCTTGCGATTTCATTGCTTCCTCAAATGTCAAAGGATCATTTTCCACGTGGAGTGAAAATACATTGTGAGCACATGAAGTCTCTCTAGTGCCTTCAACTAGAAAAACTATGAAATCAGGACCAAACGTTTTCTCTGTCCGAACTCGTTTGCTCCTCCTCAATTCAACTTGTTCCTCAGGTTCATTTCCTTCAACTGGAACCTCGAAAGGCTCATTGTCCTCTTCGGACACCAAAGGAAACTCTTCCGAATCTTTATTAGATTCCAAATCCTTACTAGATTTTAACCTTGGAATTCTGTCAAATCTGTTTTCATAAAACACTGCATCTCGAGATTCAATGATGGTGTTGATGGACACAACATCATTATGCTCAGCCACTAGAAACCTGTATGCTTTACTGTGCAAAGCATATCCAAGGAATACACATTCGATTCCTTTTGGACCAAGTTTCTTCCTTTTAGGTCTAGGCAATCTCACAATTGCCCTACACCCCCAAGTTTTAAAATAACTTAGGTTTGGTTTCCTTTTTGACCAGAGCTCATATGGAGTAATGTTAGACTTTTTGAGAGGTACTCGATTCAAGATATAAGCAGCGGTAAGTATGGCTTCGCCCCACAAACCTTTACTTAATCCTGCATTGCTTAGCATAGCAACCACCATCTCACACAAAGTTCTATTCTTCCTTTCGGCCACTCCATTCTGTTGTGGTGTATAAGGTGTAGTTACTTCATGAATTATCCCTACTGATTCACAATAATCAGGGAAGTGGTATTCACCACCCCTGTCAGACCTTAGACGTTTTATTTTCAAATCACATTGATTTTCAACTTCAGTCTTATATGCAACAAATTTATCAAGCACTTCATCTTTGGAATGAAGCAAATACACATAGCAAAATTTCGAATAATCATCTATGAATGTTGCCATATAAAGTTTTCCGCCCCTAGTAGGAGTGCTATGAAAATCACATACATCACTATGAATCAATTCAAGTAATGAAGAAGTCCGCTCGATTTTAGGAAAAGGCAATCTGGTTATCTTTGATTCCAAACAAATCTTGCATTTATCAACCATATCATTATCAGATTTAGGAATTAGTCCAGATTTAATCATGCAATCCATTTTCCTTATACTGATATGTCCTAAACGAGTATGCCATAAAGAAAAAGAATCAAGCATATAAGCAGAAACAACTGTGTTATTGATATTAAGCTTAAACATCCCCTCGGTTACATAGCCTTTGCCAACAAACACACCACCCTTGGACACAACAATTTTGCCTGACTCAAATACAACTTTAAAGCCATACTTATTAAGTAGACTTGCAGACACGAGATTCTTCCTAACTTCCGGTACATGATACACATCAGTAAGAGTCAGCGTCTTGCCAGAAGTGAACTCCAAGTCCACTTTGCCTTTACCCTTAACGGGTGCAGTTGATGCATTTCCCATGAACAGAACGGTACCATCTGCAACAGGTTTATACTCAGTAAAAAACCTCTTATCATTGCAGACATGCTTTGTCGCACCAGAATCAAACCACCAATCTCCAGCATCTTCGAGGATATTCACCTCGGAAACAACAGCAATGAATTTGGAATTCTTTGCCCCAGATGCTCCTGGATTTTCACCAGATTTCTTCCTTTTCAGGGATCGGCAATCTTTCTTAAAATGCCCAGGTTTGCCGCAATGCCAGCAGCCAGTGTCGGTGGGATCCAATTTCTGCTTCTTCCACTTACCGGAAGACTTGTCACCGCCCTTGTTCTTGCGTTTCTTGTTGGAATTTTCTTCCACCACATGAACCTTAGAAGTAGAATTATCCTTAACCTCCTTACCCTCCTGACGCCTTGTCTCTTCCTTCACCCGAAGGTGTTGGGCCAACTGATCAAGGGTAAGTTCCTCGGTCTTATGTTTGAGTTCCTTTTTGTAATCTTTCCAAGATGCAGACAGTTTGTCAATAACAGAGGAGACAACCATAGATTCATCCATATGCATATTCTTAACCTTAAACTGACTGAGGATATACTGAATCTCATGCAACTGATCAATGACCGGCTTTGTATCAACCATGCGATAATTCATAAACTGACTAACAAGAAATTTCTTACTTGTCGCGTCATCAGAAAGATACTTATCGTTGAGTGCATCCCAACGTTCCTTTGCCGTCATTGAATTCTGATAGACATCGAATAGTGCATCTGACAGTGCATTGAGAATGTGTCCTCTATAGATGTAGTCATCATTCTCCCATTTGCCCCTTTCACGGGCCTATTCCATAGTTTCATCATCCGGATTCTCCGGTATCTCCGGACTCGGAGTAGTCAGAACATAAACCACCTTCAAGGTAGTCAACAAAAAGTGCATCTTCTTCTACCAACGCCTGAAATTCCCGCCTTCAAACCGCTCCAATTTCAGAAAGTCCTGCGTCATCTTTTGTAGAGACATCGCTATTGCAAAATACTGTCTTTAGATTGTTAGAAAAATTGGCCGCTGCAATCTGAATTGTTGACGAAATCTCCACCAAACCTGTAATATGCTTCGAGTCACGACGATGTCGCTTTCCTAAAGACAGTATTTGCCCCCACCAGTTGGTATGCAAAGGGTTACAGCAAATCTGCCTTCAAGATAAATCGAAGCCCGAACTCGAAGTTCTTTCCGTTTTCGTTTGCACTAACGAAACGGACAGAATACCTGCCTGAACGAATATAAAAACCGAGAATCACTGTGTTCTATTTTCTGCAGTAAAACAGAACGCAGAATGAATGCTAGAAAATATAGAGAGAGATGTGGGAGAAATTTGAATTTTTATGTGTCTCTGGATTCTGACTAGTAGTGGTCTATTTATAGGCCACTACGCACCCATTAAGAATGGGTACGCAAAATGCTTGTTTTTCCTCTTTGTGAGCTTTGTCCCACATTGGATAGTTGAGAGATGTTGGAGTGGTATATATTAGGAAACATTCCTAATATGAATAAACAATGTTCTAGTGTGGTGCAACCCTATGGTGCATTGCCATACCGGCAACGCCGGTACGCACACACACGCGCGCGCGCGCGGCGTGGGCTGTGGTGCATTGTGGCGCTTTAGCGGCGCACTTAGCACGTCAGCGCTAGGCGCCATTTCTTATTGCGAGTTGGCGGTAAGGTGGCGCTGACATGGCATGCCGCGTGTCGCACACGTGGCAGGTGAGTCACACGGAGCGGTTTCGATCGGGTGCAACTCGAGCCTACGGGTACGTTGATTCAAAGAGTTGCGATCTCAACCATCGATCGCGAACGGGCACGATCCAACGGATTGGATTAAATCCGATTGGGTGTGGATGAATCAGTACACCTGTTCGGTGTGACTGGGTGTGACTAATCGATCTAGACCATAGGATCTGATCCAACGGTCAGATTGGCATTCTAAGGAAACAAGGAATTTTTATAAAACCAAAACAACGACTCCTTTATTTTGAAAATCTCTAACAGTGCACATGTTGGAGAAACTATCTATTTTTCATGCACGAGTAACAATTTTGCCCTACCGCACACCCCATATGAGAGTTTGTGTAAAGGTGTCTGTAAGTGTTTGTAGTACTATAGTTGTTGAGTTTTTGCCGAGGCTAATACCTTAAGACAGAACTGCATTGATGGAGATGCTGAATATTTACGCCTGAAAGGACAGG
>BPLS01015813.1:0-12717 GCA_019656275.1 Rhododendron kiyosumense | reverse complement strand
TCACCCTTTTTTGACTCTCAGGCCAACTCTCTCTCTCTCCCTCTACAGTTTCTCCGTCGCCCTTTTTTGACTCTCAGGCCAACTCTCTCTCTCTCTCTCTCTCCCTCTCTCTACAGTTTTCTCCGTCACCCTTTTTTGACTCTCTATCTCTCTCTCTCTACAGATCCTGAGGAGTCGTCAGATAGGTTCCCCCTCTGTTCCTTTTTTGTTTTGTTTTTATTTTTGTTTTGGGTCATCATCGTCATCATCTTTGGAAGTTCACCCAAAAAGTCTGTGTTGCTTCGAGTATTGTATTTCCGAATGACAACAATGTTTATAGGATCTGTTTGCCTCTAGTTTTTGTATTCATCATGGCTCACCCCACTGGACCAAGCTCCCATTGACTGCTGTCCAGTCCGATCCAGTTTCGATCATTGTGGTTTTTTACGTGGCCCACAATGATGATTGAATTCGTTCATTTTAGTAAGAAGAGTCGGAATTTTTATTCAGGAGTGACGCTATTTAACGAGAGACCACTTGTTGTATATTTTTGGCAAAATATGAAGAAAAATGTTAACTAAAACGTAAAGTCTTTCTCCAAGGCTTTCTTCAAAACCAGGGGTGACCAGTGCCCCACCGTCCTACCAACTAGCTCCGCCCATGGTTAATTTTGTAGAGCTCTTCAAGAATGAAAAACATGTAAAAAATTAACTTGATCAGACATGCATCACTCCTTCCTTTCTCCATCTCCTGTTGCGTATACTGGACCATTTTCAAAGCCCAATCCTTCATCTCATCAAAAGGATCCGATTTCGCAGCAGTTAGACTGTAGAAAAAGGTATACAGTTCAATCTAGATCGTTCATAATTTTACCGGTAAAAAATTTAATAGATCTGAACCATTGAAAATACTAATCGGTTGCGATCAGACACTGAATGGCAGACAAGCCTTATCCCATAAAAATGGGCCCCATCCTGTTGAATATGGATATATCAGTACTACTGTTGAGGTTAACATAAAGTGATGACTAAAGGCATGGGGACTCGACACGGCTGTCCATTTCTTGAGGCTAACAGCATCATACTAGCGGACCCAGTGCAGGGAGGAATTTTTCAGTGCTGAGCGAGTATTGTCGATGTGGTATCCGTTCGATGCACCTAAGCCATCCGATATATTTTTGGACGTCTCGGATTAAAATACTCTCTCTCCTCTCATTCCAACACTTTCTTTCTCATTTTCTCTCTCCAAATCTGAGCCGTCCAAACATGTAATAGACGGCTCAAATGCGCGAACGGACAGTACGTGGTACCCGCTCTGCACTGAAAAAATTTTCCAGTGCAGGGCACAAGGGGTCACGTGTCCTGCACTGGCTCACATGTCCGTCATTAGAATATTGGCATCAGTCTCATTAATTTTTGGATGAAATTATACCTTAAAAATCCACTTTATTACTTTAGCTACCACTTTTAAAATTTTTATTACATCAGGCTTTTTATTTTCACTCTCTATTCAATTAAATATTCATAATTTTGTATTTTCTTTATTTATCCCCTCGTTTCTCTCGCTCCAATTGTCAAAAAAATTAAGTGCTCTAATTTTTAATTCGTTTGAAACCAGTGTGAATATCTTATTTTTTTATCATTTTATTTTACAAGGTCATAATTAATATTTGTCTCTATAACTTTCATAATTAAGTATTTACTCTTCATTTGGTTCTATGACTCTCTCAAGGCTCTTATTTGAAAGTCCTAGAAACGGAGTGGAAGTTGCAGTACTTAATTTTTTAATTATATTTTTTAATATTATAAACCATATTAAAAATTATTAAGAAGAGTACGGCGTAGCGAAGGGAAATTTGAGCAAGATGGAGGAAAGAGAGATTTAGAAGTGTAGAAAAATGAACAAAAAACCGAATAACAAGTGAACAATAGCTCTTTACCTATAATGAGTTAGTGTAGCATTTGTACATTAAGGCCCCATTTTATAACGGTGATAGATGAATGAGATTCGTAAAAAAATGGGATTAAGATTGGAATTGGTAATGAGAAAGAATTGATAATGAGTATGTTTGTTTGGGATGTGATTCGATGATGAGATTATTAATATTATATTTGTTTGAGATGAGATTAGATGATAGGATTGGATTGATAGAAGAGATTGGTAATGAGAAATGATTGATAATGATGAGAGGTTGGGATGAGATTATTAATACCATTTCCAAGATGGTATTAGCAATACGGCAATACCCCCAAGTTGGGGTATTAGCAATCCCACCGGATTGATTGTCCGGACCATTTTTAAGAAACCAAACAAGGTATTGATAATATCCCCACTCCACCAATCCAATCCCAAACCCTTGGAGGGTTATCAAAGGGGCCTTATTGGAGAAGAGTGGATGATGCATGGTAGTTTTTGAGTTTTCCCTAGCCATTTCACCTCAAAGCAGCAATTGAAGAGTGTGATGTGGATGCTCTCCTATACCAGTTTCTCTCTCTCTCTCTCCATTTCATAATTGGACACACACACACACTCTCTGTCTCTCTCTCCTTCGGAATTCGGATTACTATTGCAACTTGAAATTGAAGGTTTTTTAAGATTAGGTTAGAAACTATATTGAAACTATTTTGTATCTTAACTGTTAAATTGTGGCTAAATAGAATAGGATTTCTTTCTCTTGTTAAATAGAGATAGGGCTCTTCATGGGTCTTTTGATTATTTGGGAAAATTAGTCCTTTATTATTTACTTGTTTTTTAACTCGATGATGGATGTTTATGTAGTCCCTCCGTCTCTGTTATTTTGTCCCTCGTTCTATTCCAACCGGATAAAAAATTAATTATAACTTTTAATTGGTAATATTATTTATATGCAATATGGATATTGTTTAATATATTATAAGAGCTCTTTTAGACGATATTTTCAAATCACCTAAAAAATTATATATTGCAAAATATAATCAAATGGAAAGTGGTACGAACTCTCAAAAGGAACTAAAGAATTGGGACAGAGGGAGTATAGTTTTACATTATCGTTCTCAATTTTGAATTTTTTTTTTTTTAATTTTAAGGTTATGTGCCCCCACTATGTGTAAATCTTGAGTTCGCCGCCAATACGGACACCCCACATATACACACATATATATACATCAAGGTTTTAAATCCATCACTTTAAGAGGGCCAAGTAGTGGAAATATATAGTAATGGCCCTAACGGGTATCAGATGATACGTAGCTGAAATTTGATAGAGCGATTTTGAATCTTTTTAAATTGTTTTTTGGCCAAAGCACTTTAAAGTGGTCTTATAGTGGTCAGGTATTAGCTAGCCATGAAGAAGTATCGGCCATGAAGATGACCAAGATCGAAACATATATAGCAGTTTGTATTGGGAGTGAGCTGATACGTATGCAGATTTTGATTTCTCCAGTATATCAACGTACAAATTTATTTGGAGGGACCAACAACCGATAAAACAAGATATTTATTTGTATTGGCAGAAACGGCTCTACTAGGGTTTACCGACGGTTCTAAACAAGTAGAATTTTTTTTCTTTATGCATAAAAATCTAAATTCTTGTATTGTCGACACTGAATTACTAAAATTTATTTTTAGAGTACATGAAAGTCTAGTTTTATTTGACAACACGCGTGTACCTACGTCGTACTTTGTTGTAATTCTATTCTATAACTATTTTTTCGAGGTGTGCGTTAACTAATTCGAATACTTGAGTCGTGGTAAAAAAACAGTATCGAGGTGTAACAATCACATCATTTGATCTTTGGTACATGTACCTATTTATATGTGGGCGGTGGTGGAGTTGAAGACTGAAAGCTCCAATGATAGATACACGACCGAGGAGGGAAGGCCTCGTGGAGACGTGGGCTAGCAGTCGTATGGCTTTGATAGGACTGTTGAACTAACCACATTTATGTGAACTGAGACACAAAAGGCGCCCCCCCACATCACAATGGGCTAAATTCCTGTGCAAAATCATGGACAATTCATGGACCATGGTCCCATATAGTGGTTAAGGATTAATGGAATGGAACAAAATGCTCTCTCAGCATTCTTCTCATGCATGTCAAATGATGTGGTACACCATTTGGTCTCTTTCAAGGATCACTGTAAAAAAAAATTAGCCCAGTCGGATATTAATAAAACCTTGATCGATTCTACACTGAATTGCTGATAGAAAATTGAGCAGAAAATTGAACAAAATCTTACCGATATACGATTGAGCTGATTTTTTTTTATAAAGACCCTTCAAAAAATTATTTTAAAAAAATTAAGCGGCTCCGATTATTTGTGCGAGACCCTGAAGTGGATCTCACGAAACGCAGTGTACATTTGGTGTACATCAAATGGTGTACCCAACCAACTAGGACTAGCTCAGTTGGCCAGGACTCTTGCATCTCACTAGAAAGTCAGGAGGAGTTCGAGTCTCCCCACCTGCATGTGAGTATTCTTTCCTTAAAGGATTTTTTCTTTCTTTGTTTGTTTCTACCTTGTAATGGGCTTATTTCTTGTATTGGTTGAGTTGTTGAGCTTGGTTATCTCATGAACTCTCATAATTGATGTAGTGTCCGAAGTTTGTATAATGTGCTTCTTATCTGATATAAAAATGACATCTTCTATCAATTAACACACACACAAAAAAAAAGTACCCATGGTAGGACTCGAATGTAATCTACTCAAGGAGAGGAAAATCTCAAAATGTAATGAATAAGATGGGGTAAACTATTTCGAGGAACTAGACAAATGCCAATGCTTTGTTTGGTTGCTTTTTGAAAAAAAATTCTCAACATAAAAAACACTTATTACCGTACTTTCAATCATTCTTCACTCCTATTTTTAATCATTATTTTTATTTCTCTCTCTATCTCTTTCTAATTATTAACTCTACTTCCAATCATTACTTTTATTTCTCTCTTCACTCATAATCCTACAAAATTTCTTAAAAACTCATCCAAACATATCATTGAATTGTTAGAGGTATTAGACAAATTGAAGTGTTGCTTGCTGGCGAACGTAGCTTTAGATAAAATTGAAGGCTTTTGAGTAACTAACCATTGAATGAGATTGGGATGGGCTAACCCCTATATCAATTTTGAATGGGCTTGATATGGGCTACTAAGACTAACCCAATTCATGGGCTGAAGATGATTGAAATCCCTCTGTCTATTTAACCCACACACACATAATAGTCCACCATCACAGGGAATCTCAAAGTCTCGAGCTCCGTAGTAAGGTAACATGTTCGTAGCAATGCCAGGAGTCTGGCGAGAACCTGTCTGGGACAGGTTAAAGTAGCGCTTGCTTTCATGAGATTGGATGAATGTGAGTGCGCCATCACCAAATTTCATGCACTAAAGATGGGCCATCCCGATAACCCAGTTTTCATGGGCTAAAGATGTTTAAAATCCCTCGTCTGTTTAACCCACACCCATAATGGCCCAAGATCACCGGGAATCTCAAAGTCTCGAGCTCCGTATGTAGTAAGGCACATGTTCGTAGCAATGCCAGGAGTCAGGTGAGAGCAGGATGTCTGGGATAGGTTAAAGCAGGGGTTGCTTCTCATGAGATTGGATGGCGACGAGTGCGCCAATCCTAGGTTTAGGAAGGTCGATGAAAAGGAAGCCGACCGCATCGATCACTTGACATTCTCTCTTTGAAACGGGCGCCCCGAGATTACTACAAGGGGAATAACTGCAAGCCAACTGGTTAATTTCCGTACCCGCAAAGGTTTGGTTGCTGTCACTTGTATGTTAATTTAATTTTGTTAGTTTCATTAACTCATCATCGAAGTCTTTGTTCATTTAAACTTAAGGCCTTTTACCATAACAATAGCATTCTCGCGTATTTTGGGGACACCGTAATTTTTGGCATAACAGAACCCTTGCAAACATAACAAAAATCATTACAAGTATAATAGAACCATAACATGGCATAACTAAGGCATAACCAAAAACCAATCAAGGCATAACCAAAAATCAACCAAGGCATAACCAACCAAGTTATGCCTTGTTATGGTTTTGGTTATACTTATAATGGTTTTGGTTATGCTTGTAATGAATTTGGTTATGCTTATAATGGTTTTGTTATGCCAAAAGTTACGGTGTCCCCAAAATGACCGGGAACACTGAAGTCATTCCCAATAACTACTAGTACTATTCAAAGTACACGAGAATGGTAGCCATTGTGTGGCTTGAGATAAAATTTTACATTCAGTAACTTATGTCGAGATTGTGACATGGTGCAGGTGGATATATGTAGTGGTGTATGAAAAATGCCAAATCATGCATGTGGTGCCTGATTTAACTGACTCTGAGGTACTCTTTTGCCTTGACTAAGGGTGGATTTGTTTTCCATTACTAAACCTAAAAGGTTTATGGAAGTAGTACGTACGTAGTGCAGCTTCACATCAGTGAGCAGAAATGCTTATTGACATGGGTTTTCGGTGTGTCATCATTCAAGCTGTTGATGTTTTACAAACCCTACACACATGCATGTGGCTTTCTGTTCCTGCTTACAGGGCATTGCTGTGTTTCCTAAGCCTTTTTCCTCATTGAGGAATGGCGTACCTCGGTTTATCCCTTAGGTTTTATAGAGTAAGGCTATGCTAGGTGTTTGGCTCGATTGTGGCTCAAGGACTGAGCGGGCGTGCCAAGACTTGTCGCGTCTAACGTAAGGGCTGAGCGTCCCTTTTCTGACTTCGAATCTGTGAGGAGCGATAGTGCTGCAAACCTAAGGGCTAGATTGCAGTGATGGTTCGTGGTTTTGCCTCTACGAGCGAGGACTTAGTAATTTCCTAACCGTGTAGGAAAATAAGTAGCAACGTAGAAAGACTTTATTATGTCGTAATAATAAGGTCGGAGATATGAGAGAGATATGAATAATTTTATTACGTCGTAGTAATAAAATTGAGGTACAAGAGAGATGAAACTCGAACTACTTGAAGAAGTAATTTGAGTAAAGGTGAGAAATGAGATAATTGCTTCGCTGGGAAGACTTTGGTTGCTTCGCTGGGAAGGCTTTGATTTTAAGCGTTGAGCTTGATTGGTGTGGGGACCCTTTTTCCTTCTTGTCTTCTAGTATTTATAGGCCAAGGGTCTTTGATTTTCTGCATGTAAAGGGCTTGCTGTCCTCTTCTCGTTGCGCCATGTGTCCCTTATAACTTCCAATTAAATCATGGGGTAATAGGTAGTTAATGGAAGTTACAAGAGATCATGGGTAAATAGTGCACTGGTCCAGATCTGGGCCGAATTTCTGCCTTCACCATCAGCCGACATGTGTCTTGAATAAGCCTTGGATGTTTGCCATGTGTCCGCAAGAACTACCCACTAACATATTTAGTAGGATCATGGATAGTTATTGGAAGTTAATAACAATTACCCATGTGTTTACTTTGATCATAAAGAGTTACGAAGAGTTGAAAAAGGCTAAGATAGTGGGCCTATTTTCTCTCCTTCTTTTGTGGACAATTGACAAGTAATATGTTTCCCCCATTTCCTATTTCCATGGGCGTCAAAGAATAATGGGCCACCTCATTCCCTTCTTTTGTGGGCACTTGAAAAATCATGGGCCATTTGACTAGTCAAATGGCCATGTGGCAAACATCCCTATTTTCTTGTTCTTCTTTTCACGAGACTTCATCAGATGGGTTTATCAACATAACAATGGGCCTATTAAAGATAAAAAGGCCTCATTCTTTTATTTTATTAATTACGGGCCCTTCGGAACTAAGAATAAACATAGCCCATAATTAATAATTTTGAATTCATGGCTAGATTAGACCAAAATTAACTGGGCCTACTTAACATTATTTTGGCCCGGTTCACTTAACCCGAAAACTCTTCAATTCACGGCCCAATTTAATTAAAAGATAATTAAATGGCCTTCCAACGCTTGCCCAGGACTGAGTGCCAAAAACGGGTGTAAACACTAGGCACGAGTCTTGTGACGTCACCTGTAACCATTTTCTGTAGGAGACGTCTCACGTGACGCTCAGTGTACACGTGGATGACGCTCACGTTTGGAGCGTGATACCGTGACACCAGGTGGATCCCATGGCTGGAAGCCTAGGCATAGGGGTGGGGGTGGCACGTGCCACCTTCGGTTCTAGAAAAAAAAAAAATTTAACACTAAAGATAGTCGATTAGATTTTCTTATCGGTAACTAAATAACTTGATTTTTCACTAAGATAATGAAAAAATAACAAAAGAAATAAACGGTTCGGATCATAACATTAATATTTGAATGACTTTCATTCAAAGACCACAATATAGTTGAATCAAGCCTTAAATCATTCTAACAAAAAAATTAAACACCAAGACAAAGTCCGATTTTACGTTGAACTTTTCTCTTCGTATACTAGCGAAACCTCGAGAGGTGTAAGGATTAGTTTGAGATGCGCACAAACTGGCTCGAGACATCTTGCATTATCAAAAAAAACAAACATATACTAGTGGACTCCAAATGAACAGTGTCACCCCCTTAGTTAAATCATGGCTTTGCCACTACCTAGGCATCACAACATGGGCCGTTCACAAATCCTTCGGTTGGGCCATTAGGCCCCCATGTTAGGCTCGCAAAGTGGGCTCTGTGAAACAAGCGGACAATTTAGCAGCCGAAAAATCCTTCAACACTGAGGCATAAAGATTTTCGGGACAGAAGAGGTCGGACCCATTAACATAGTTAAACTACTAAGTTACCTACTCTTGCCGAATGATACCGAGTCGTAGATGCATTGCACTTTGGTAGTTCGAGAAGTACATTGAATGAACCATCTCCGGAATGGGAATATTTCTTATATCTTTTGTGCACATGATCACATATTATTAAATTCATTTGAGGAACATTGTATTTGTGGGGATACGTGGCCTGAAAGAATCACAAGTCGCCCCTAGTGTCAATGAATCTAAAATTTTAATCGGAGACTAGGAAGACGGAGTGTAATTATTCAACGTTCCCAAGATATCATGTGGTGTTGTTTATATGATACTCTCAATCATTTACGTAGCGATAAATTATACGGCAAAACCATTATAATTTACTTTTATAGGATACTTGAGGTGACAAGGAGTAACCTGATAGGGGTCTAAATAAACCGAGCTGAGCTTTGTAGTGTCGGAGTTCTGCTCGGTTTCTTTACTAAAACGAACCTCTATAAACGAGCCGAGCTGAGATTTAGAGTGAACTCGGCTCGTTTAGGTTTTTTTTTTTTTTAAAAAGGCTCTCAATCTACATATGAGTACGTAGCTTGATTATTTTGCAAACTGACCCATATTGTGAAGTAACAATTACTTTTTAGTGAGGAGTACCACATGGTAATACGAAATGGTGGTCCGAGAGTACCCAGGAACTAACCAGGAAACCCTCACGGGACACACTGAACAATTTTAACAGTTAAAATGTGGCGATTTCGAAGTCTTTTTTTCCAGTGAAAATGCCTGCTAGTATTTTGCTACTCCAAAGAATGTATGTTGCCGGACAGAGACAGAAGGATTCATCGAACAGGGTGATGTTGGTCGATTGTCTAGATGACAAACCCTCGTGCGTTGGACAATCCCAACAACCATCCCACGTTGTATTATCCCAACAGGATATCCAATCATGTAAATTGTACGTGTAGCCAGGGGAAAAGCTCCGAATATTCTCGTTAAACAAACGGTCTCGTTGATCAATGCATGTGTGAACCGTCCATTGTTGGGTTAAGATTCGAGCCGTCGATTACTGAGATGAACGGCTGGAGCGGTTGCTCTGTAGGGGATGTTCGGCAACATCCCCCATTCCCAATTTAAGGTGGATGATATTCAGTTTTAATCACATCTCAATTAATACCGGAGTATCAATCTAATTGCCTACTTGAAGGATCTGAATTAAAATTAGACCAAAATTCTGTATGAATTGAAGCCCATTAGAGTTGATCATCCCATCAATAAAGAGAGATTTTGATGTGCATTTCATTAATAGTAATAGATAAAGTTTTCAGAATGTCAATACACGTTTCATATATTATTCAGTGACAATTGTTAGCAGTTTTTTTTTTTTTGGTAATGGGACACAATATGTCGGTCTTGGCTTGCCTTGTTTTTGATATTCGCTACGGATGGCAATGGGGCGGATCGGATTCAGATTTTGCGTCCCCCAAACCTGCTCCATTTTATATCGGATTAGAGTCGGAGCGGAAGAAATCGGGGAGGTGTCGGAGTCGGGGGAAAATTGGGTCCCCATTCACCATAATAATTTGACTAGGTTTGTTCTTTTTTAGAGTGTTTTGAAAAAAAACAAGATATTGATGATTGATAAGAGTTAAAAAAAAAATAGAAATAAAAAAAATAAAGACATAAATTAGTGTTTTATTAATTGGTATATTGCTCTTATTATATCAAAACAATGAAATTTATTTATACATATACATACAAAATATAAATATCTATAATCGGGTTCGGATCGGGTTAAAACGGGGCTGAGGAAGCAAATATCATACCCGCCCCATTTACCTATCGGATCGGAGAATACCCGCTTGGATTGGGGCAGGAAGGTCGGAGGCGGGGATGGATCGGAGGTAATTGCCATCCCTAATATTATTGGCTCCTTTGAAATTATATTTTGTTGGCCTATTCGTGAGTTTTTCACGGGCCCATTTCATCGATTGGAACTGTTCATTTTGTAGAGCTCGTCAATAGTTACGATTGGTTAAAGATCATATTGTTCGGTTATCAATCCTTACCTTATCACCATACATGCATCTAATTAAAGATCATTGGCCCATCCATTTTCTAGAAGTTAAATACGTTACAATAACATTAACCTAACCAATGAAATTTATTATTGACATAATACTACTTTTTCTATCCCAAATTTTTTGTCCTAGTTAGCACTTTTCAGTGTCCTAAGAAAAATTTACCAGTTGAAAAGTAGGAGTAATGGGAAATAAAAAAGTGATGAGTTTACTCGTTTACCCTTACTTTTTGAAAGTAAGGGGTTGCTTGGCTCCATGAATTCTCTCTTTTTTGGAATTTCGTACCAATTTTCATTTGATTATATTTTTTAATTTAAAGTATTTTATGTGATTTCGAATTCATCGTATTGTAGAACTAATCGAGATCTATCAAACAAGATTCATATTGGATATAAAATTTATTACCGATTTGTTGATATAAAATTCATTACCGATTTAAAGATATAAAATTTGGTATCTAATATTATTATAAACCTCAGGGGAGGTAAATAAAGGGGTAGAAATGAAAATTCACACTTTCTGTTAACAGAAGTTAGTGTTTACATCCTGAAAAATGCCACCCAATGAAAAAAATTCCACGTGGCCCCGAACGGTACGGCGGTTGTATGGAGCCTGTCCCGGTTGAGTACCAATTACAGAGGATTACGGAAATTAAGGGAGGCATTGTTTTTATGGCAAACGGTGTCGTTTTAAAGTGAACCGGTGTCGTTTGAGTAGTAATTGAACGCTGGTTTGGGAGATTATTGGATCTAATCGTTGATTTAGACTTTGCGATCATCGAACGGTGCCCTCACTGCCCTGTTTTATAACTAAAATTAGTTCCAGTTACAGGGAATCATTTTGGAAGCAGACGTGTTGCATTGATTCACGTTGCTTGAAAATAGGAACCACGATCCAGGAAGTGGCCATAAACACCGTGATCGAAGCAAGCAGGGGAAGAAGGAATTCTGGAAATATCAAGGTAACCGTTCGAAAGCCCCTCAACCGTTTTATGTGGCCAACGTGGACATCAATCGAAGACGTGGAGATCGAGGGCAGGGCCAGTGTCTATAAATAAAGAAGTGAAGCGAAGAGAGAAGGACCCACAAAAAATTCATATCATCTGACAACTCATACAAAATGATTGCTCAGAGATCTATCTTAGATTAGTTTAGTTTAAAGTAGGATCTTTTTGTAAGTTGAAGGCTTATTTGCATGTAAGATTGCTTTCGATTAAATTCAAGTTTTCTTATTTTCTTGAAGTTCTTTTCTTACCAAAGAATAGTCGTTTGTAAGTCCACTTTTGATTAAATTCAGTGTGCTTATTTTACTGTATTGTTCTTAGAAGAGTCTTAAGAGTGTTTGTATACAAGCTTGCCTTTGATTAAATTCAGGTTTGTTTGTGTTCAATCATCTTTTCTGATTCGAAACGCGTCAATCTTTTATTTGGTTGATACCTTAAGGAAAAATCCTCTTAGTTGAGGTAATCGAACGGATAACACAATTGCCTGATTGAGATTAGTTATTTCAAATCAATTTGAAAAGAGTAATTTCATCTGTGAAGTTATTTCTTTTCTGGCACGTCCGCACACAATCATTTGCCATTTGATTGAGCTAATTCAGCCCAAACAGTTAGCCGACGAGACTGACAGGGGAGGTAAGTGTAATTTTAGAAACGTGAGGGAAAGTCTCTGTCATTGTCAGAAACCCCAAGGGAGATAAGTGAAATTTACCCATTTTTTATCCGGTTAATATATATAAAACGAGAGATTATTATATTAAATAAATAAATTATTACAGAACAGAAGGTGTAGATGTTTTCGAAAAATTCTACCCCAAAAAGGACAAACAAATCCACCAACAGAGAAAATCCAATGGCTCCTTTTTATGATTCCCCCCTTTGGTCAGAAAAACACTCTGTGCACGTCCCCAGACACTGTATCCGGACACACTTCTCGCCGCCCCTCCGACTTAAAATTTAAAAAACCTTCAAAACAGCGCAGGCAACGTGGGCACACGAA
>BPLS01015811.1:0-12875 GCA_019656275.1 Rhododendron kiyosumense | reverse complement strand
GAAGGCTACTGATTGGGTGGGTTTGATTCACGTATTTGGGGATACCGTTTTTGATTTAGGGTGGAGCCAGAAGGGCATTTCGAGTATTTGGGTGGGGTTTAGAGAGAGAACAGTGTTTGATTTGGTGCTTTTTTTTAGAATAAAAAAATAATATTTGTAATGGGATAATTTTAATATAGTGAGTTTGATGCAGTAGCTATTTAAAAAATTGCTAGTTAAAGTAATAAAGTGGCTTTTTAAGATGTAAATTGGTCCAAAATATAGAGATGCTGATGCGAATGGTCTTACAAGGCTGTGCTAACAAACCTAGGAAGGAAAGAATAGTCCATATATAGATATCTTTGTCCCGATCCTTTTTTCATTAAAAAGAAGATTGTGCCGATTGATAACCGGATTAATCCGTCCGTCAATCAATCTTCGTCAAAATTCGTCTCGTTGAAGTTGATCTCATTTTTTATCTAGAACGCTCACTCAATATTACGAATAATAGTGATTCCTTTTACGAATATTATTATAAAAAATAATAAAATTACAACTCGATATAAAATATGTGTTTTGTCATATGTAATTGTCAATACAATTAAGATTACGGAATTTGGTCCTAACATTTTTCAAAATCCTACTAGCTGCTCCTATAACGTTTGGATCAAGCTACTCCTATGTCGATTGGATCCCCTCTCTCTCTCTCTCTCTGTCTCTCTGGTAAGAGACAGAGAGATCTTCATTTTAATGCAGAAGTGATCGATTTCCCATCTCCAAAATCCAAAGGCAATATAGTGAAAAACGTTATTCCCACAACAATTTTCGATAACTAAGTAATATGATTCATCGATAGACAATAGAGAAAATTAGCCGGATAGAGTTTCGTTACAAGTAGCGCGAACTTGCTAGTAATGTGTGTGGAGCCCATATGTATATGAGAGGTTATGTTTGGATTGTTGTGCCCACACATAATACTATATGTGGAGCCCACATATATGTGAGAGATTGTGTTTGAATTGTTGTGTAAGTATCATTTTTGTTTCAAAATTGATGTCAAGAAATACGTACTCCAACATCACACCGAACTAGCTCTCGTGTAACTTCGATTACGGATTACATAACTCGATTATCAAAATCAAAACCATTGTATAAATCTAAACTAAATTGATCAAGAACAACGACAGATGAAAAGGATCAAACGGTAACTTATTGTAAAATTTTATTGATGCATTTATATAAATGGTCTAGTACATAGAGTAAAGCCACGACCATTTGTTTAGGGTTCCTATCATCATATGAACTAAGAGTTGTGCCCAGTAGTACTAGCAGTTTTTTCGGCTAGGCCCCAGTCATTTATTAGTTTGTAGTTTAAGTTATCGTTGCTAAAATATAACCCGTTAGGTTGCACACGATAGTAGCAGTTAAACTTGCCGTTATCGTCTTTACAGGACTGATCGATTTGCTTACTGTAAACATCAATACTTTTGTCTTGCGAGCAACAGTAGAAATGGCAGGAGTAGCGAGTCAACAAGAAAAGTCCGGGACGAAACGTCCAAGAAAAGACTTGACCCTCGGTGATTGTTCGATTCAATAAGTCATAACCTTCGGATTGGCAACGAAACTTCAATGGCGGATTTGGAACCTTGTTGATAATGTAAACCGCCCGTTCGGCGTAAAGATGGAACCATTGTTGTTGCTGATCATCACAGAACGTTTGCAAGCTAAGAAAGTGTAACGCGATGATAGCTAATGGAAGGAAGAAGCGAGCCATATATTGTATTGCTTGGAATTGTCGCATTTTGAAATTTTGTATACAATGCGTGTATTTATAGATTAATTTTCAACTCTTTTAAATCTGCAAATAACTTTAGAATTAATTTGAGATTTCAATAATCTTCTTTTTGGTGAACAAATGAAATTGCAGGTATGTACCCCGTCATCTCCGTCAAGGAGTATTGCCGGAGTAAAAAATAAACTAACTATCATCGATGGAAAAAAAACCAGATAGAGTTTTGTACGTTAGAAGTAGCGCGAACTTGCCAGATTCCTTCCAATTCGAGAATTTGATGTCAAGAAATATATATGTTCCCCAATATCACGACGAACTAGCTCTTGTGTAACTTCAATTGTGGAGTACGTAACTCGATGATCAAAATCAAATATTTAAACCCTCGTATAAATTAATCGGGACAAATTGATCAAGAATGTGCCAGATGAAATGGCGAAACGATAACTTATTGTGAAATTTCATCGATCCACATATAAATGGGCTAGTACATGGAGTAACACCGGGACCATTGGTTTTAAAGGGTTCCTATCACATGAACTACTAGTTATGCCCAGTAGTATTAGTAGTTTTTTTTGCTGGGCCCCAATTATATATGAGTTTGTAGTTTAAGTTATCGTTGCTAAAATAGAACCCGTCACGTTGCACTTTATGGTAGCAGTTAAACTTGCCGTTTTTGTCTTTACAGGATCCATCGATTCGCCTATTGTAAACGTCAAAACTTGCGTCTTGTGAACACCAGTAGAAATGGCAGAAGTAGAGAGTCTTCAAGAAAAGGCCGGGATGAAATCCCCAGGAAAAGACCTGACCCTGGTTGAGTGTTTGCATTCTGAGATCATAATTTTTGGATTGGCAACGGAACTTCAACGGCGGACTTGGAACCTCGTTGATAATGTGAACCGTGCGCTCCGCGTAGAAATGGAACAATTGTTGTTGCTGCTGATCGCAGAATGTTTGCAAGCTAACAAGGTGTAATGCGATAATAGCTAATGGAAGGAAGAAGCGAGCCATTGTATGGCTTGGAATTGTCACATTTTGAAAATTTTGTATACAATGCATGTATTTATATATTACTTTTGGACTCTTTTAAATCTCCAAATAACTTTAGAATTAATTTGAGATTTCAATAATAATCTTCTTTTTGGTGAACAAATGAAATTGCAGGTATGTACATACTCCTGTCATCTCCGTCAAGGAGAACTGTCCACTCCAATCACACCACTATTTGGATGAAGGTTACCCCACAGTATTTACGTCTAAAACCGATACCGAAGTCTCACCACGTATGAACTGGAGTTAATGGGATATGAGACTCGGACATTGATCTTGTCTAACTAGTTCTTTAGTTTCCACCAGTACTAAACCAAATGATCAACGGTAGATTTCGATAATCTCATTGTGTAAGATTTTATTTAGTATATATCTACACTTGGGTTTTTGACAATTACTATTCCTATTACAAGTGAGGTTGCATTCATTATCCGTATACCATCTTGCTTTTCTCTTTTTGACTTTTAAACTTTTCAGATACCAACAATCGGATGAGGAAGATTGTTCTGATTGCAATAATCCTCAACATATATCTTTCCAAAGTTTCAATTTTATTTCAGTATTCCCACTCAATTAAAATATTGGCAAATTTACCAATACCAATAAACTAACCTTTAAATTCATTCGCCTTTGACTTATAAATAGTCACAACAATACAATGAGCACCATGACCACTTGTTTTTTACATTCCAAGAGCAATATTAGTGCAATACAATGACTTGCGCGATCCTCCCTTCTTTTACTAATAGTGACATTTCACTTGGTTTGCACACAAACATTGTGCAAGCAACAATATTTCCAATTTCTCAAAAGAGTTACGGTACACGTCATTAGTGGAGTTCCGGATACGTTGCGAGTTCATTGCCAATCTAAAGACAATGATCTTGGAACACGTACGCTTGGAAATGGTCAAGAATTTAACTTAACTGGATGTTCAAACCTAAGTTATTTGGCAGCACGCTCTTCTTCTACCATTTTTACTGGGGTTCCAAGGACAAAATCTTTGCTGTTTATGATCTGAACCCAAATTGTTACTGGATTGCACGTTCTGACGGTTTCTATTTCAGCAGTGATAACAAAACGAAGAAAAATGAATGGATAGAGCTACTCCATTCATCGATGACTACATCCTAGTTTCATGTGCTCGTATGCCAATAAAGTGAAATGTTGTAATGACTAATGCATGGAAGAAACAAGCGAGTCCTTGAATTGTTTGGAACGTTAATAAACCTGTATCTATATAAGGATAAGGAAAGTGAAAATCTTTTTTCAATAAAAGAAGATTCTGCATATTTAGCAACCAACGTATATAAGAGTTCTTTGGAAATTTTGGATTTTATAAATACTTTTACAATGGAAAATTTGCGTACCTCTCCATAAAACAGTTATATGAGGACTTTATGAAAAACTGTTTGGATCATGCACTTTCTGATCATAGTTTTAGCTGATTTTTTGCGAGAAGCCTTAAAATCAGGTTCTAAACACATTCAACAGTTCGGATTATTGAAATTTGATCTGAAAATATGAAGTCGGCACTTAAGCTAAGTAGGAGATCCCCAACAAGAAGCTTGGTGTGTGTGTGTATATATATATATATATATATGGATATTTGACTTTGATTATCCTGATAGCATTGAATTAGAAAGAGATCATGGTAATCTTCTTATTTCTTAACCTAATAATTAGCTTTTACTACTTTTTTTTCCAGGAAAAGTAATGGTTTTGTACAAGCGCCATAAAGATTGTTAGGAGTATTTTTCTTTTCCTTCGATCTTTTGGCCGGAGCATGGCAACCCTCCATCATGGGCTAACAATTTTATTTTATTTTTTTAAAACCCAACCAACTCTCGACCACAAGTCCAGAGACACAACTTGGTTCGTAGCTATTCGATGCTTGTGAACGCATGTGCATCGAACAATTCTGGACACATTTTTGTCTGGAACTTTGCAGTAAAAAAAAAGGAGAAATAACGGTCCATGACGTGTTTTGATAATTAATACCTGCTAATGACATTTTCGGCATTAATAAATGTTTTCAGCATGTTCTTAGTGGGTATTATTTATCCAAATACGTCCTTGACCGTTATTTTTCCAAAAAAAAAAAATTTGTTTCAATGAAAGAGAAGGCCCCTTCAAAGCTTAACAGAGAGGAAACGTGTGAGGAGAATATGAAGGTTAATAGAAATACAATAAACTTGGTTTTCTTATTTTCCTCCCACAATAGCGATCGCGATGAAACCATAATAGGATTTTGTTAAGGGGGAAAATGAAAATGCACTGTTTGTGAGGGAAATATGAAGGTAAATGCAAATAAACTTCGGGCTAAATAGAGTGGGCCTACTAGCCCAAAGGGCACTGTTTGTGACTTCGGGCCAAGCCCACTTCTATTATCCGTTAAGTCCACGTAGTTCTGCTGCCAAGAGCTGTTTCAAGTCCTGATTTTCACTCTCTTTACAATTCATACTCCTTTTTCTCGTCTTTGTTTTCAAACTAGCTCGTGTAAGTTCAATTCCGCAGTACATAACTCGATGATCAAAATCAAACCATTGTATAAATCTAAACCAAATTGATCAAGAACGGCAGACGAAAAGGATCAAACGATAACTTATTGTAAAATTTCATTGCTGCACATATAAATGGCCTAGTACATAGAGTAATACTGCGGCCATTTGTTAAGGGTTCCTTTCATATGGACTAATGGTTGTGCCCAGTTGTAACTGTAGTATTAGCAGTTTTTTTTGCTGGCGGGTTCCAGTCATCTATATGTTTGTAGTTTAATCGTTGCTATTGCTAAAATAGAACCCATTAGCTTGCACATGATAATAGCAGTTAAACTTGCCATTACCGTCTTTACATAATATGGATCGATATGCCTATTGTAAACCTCAATATCTCTAGCTTGTGAATTCCACCAGAAATAGCAGGTATAGACATCCGAGAAGAAAAGGCTGGGATGAAACCCCCAAGAAAAGACTTGACCCTCGGTCATTGTTCGCACATAGTAATCATAACCTTTGCAAGAAAAGTTCGATCAACGGCGGATTTGGAGCTTTGTTGACAAGGTAAATCATGCGCTTGGCGTAAAGATGGAATTTTTGTTGCTGATCGCAGAATGTTGGCAAGCTAACAAGGTGTAATGCGATGATGGCTAATGGAAGCAAGAGGCGAGCCATTGTATTTTGCTTGGAATGTCTCATTCTGAAAATTTTGTATACAATGCGTGTATTTATAGAGTAATCTTCAACTTTTTTAAATCTTCACATAACTTTAGAATTAATTTGAGAATTCAATAATCTTTTTTTATTTATTTATGAACAAATGAAGTTGCGCAGGTATGTAGCCTCGTCATCTCCGTCAAGGTGTATTGTCACACTTACAATATCACACCACTATCTGAACGTAGGGTACTACCCCACTGTACTTATGTCTAGAACCAAAACTGAACTCCGACCACGTATGAACTAGTTTTATGAATATGTATAGTTCAATAATGGGCTACAGGCCGGGACTCAAACATAAGTCTTGTCTGACTAGTTCCTGAGTTTCCAACACTGAACCAAATGATCAATTGTAGATTTCAACAATCTCATTATGTATGATTTCAATTACATGTGGGGTTACATTCATTATTCGTACGCCATCTTATTTGATTATCCAAAATCTAAAATTTGATTATTTCTAAGGATGTTGCTAAGTTTGATTATACCATTGTGAGCCATCTTTTGCATTAACATTGTTAACTTTAAAAATAATTGGCTTGTGATTATACTATTGTGGATAGCCTTATGGCGAGATAAAAGACTGAAGCCTACAAAATACCTCACTCTTGCGGCGTGATAAAAGACTGACTCTTGCGGCAAGATAAAAGATTAAAGTCTAAAAATGATCTCACTTTTGCGGTGTGATAAAAGACTGATTCTTGTAGCGAGATAAAAGATTGAAGCCAAAATTTTAGATACTTTGCAGTTCTTAATTTTTTTTAACAACTAGTCTAAGAGATATAAAGCTACGATGAACCTATATGTTTTGCTTTACTCACCTTTTAAGTTTCTTGAGGAAACTTACGCATGTCCCCATTTGGTTAGGATATTTGCATGATAGTATACAAGTTACACTTGTCGAAAATCGGGGGTTTAAGTTAATTAAAACATAACTTTAGATATTGAATTCTGTTTTTAGATGGTAGAATTTTATTTGTGTATTTTAGAAATTAACTAAGTTATTTCAGATGCATGTTTGACACATTAGGTAAAAGAGCCTGAAAAGGATTAAAATCCAATTGGCAAGCCACCATTGAAATTGAAATTGAAATTCAAATATAAATAAGAAAATTCATCTGAATTAATTAGTTTATAAAAAAAATCTAAAACTTGTCCATAATGTTACAATTTGTAGTTTGTGATAATTCTCAAATCACACACTACAACCAAAAATACTATTGTCGACTAATTAAATTTACTGACTAAAACTAAGTTTTTTGCCACAAGAAAATCCTTTGGTGACCAACAACTAGTTTTGATTAGCAAAAGATCTGTTGTCATATTTTTAAATTTTTTTAAAGAATTTATATATATATGTGTGTGTGTGTGTATTTTTATTTATTTTAATATCATGTAATTGCATTTCAATAATTCAAGAAATTTTGAATTTTCCATCACGATTTATTACCGTGATCTAAAGTAAAGGACTTACAATCATATCCAAAGACATACGATCACAGTAAATAACTGTGATCATTATCGTTTATTGTAGTAGTGGATGGAAATAAAATTTCCACAACATTTTCTCGCTTTAGTTCTTGAAGTTCTCCCTTAGTTTGCAAAGAAGAGAGAATTTCATCGTGTTGCGTCCTTTCTGTAAGTTTTCCCTTAATCCATACCTGATTGGCCGACTTGCCACTGGGCTGCGAAACCTAACGGTTTCTACATCAGCAGCGATAAGAAAACTTGGACAAGATTAAACGAATGGAAATAACTCCCTTGTAATTCCTGAAACATGATTATCAAAAGAAATTTTGAGGAGGGCTAGATTTGGTTGTTAATTAGAAGGATAAAGTGATGAGAAAGTATACAATACACATCTCTTAAAATGGTGTATCATATGCACATATTTATAGTTCATTCATAACATTTTAGCATGTTTCGTAACTTTTGTTCTAAAATTCATAACTTTTCAGCAGTACGATTCGTAATATTTTCATTATGATTCATAACATTTTTGTGTATCTCGTAACCTTTATACAATTCGTAACTTTTTAGCAATACAATTCAGAACATTTTCTCTATAATCATAACATTTTGGGGGGTGCATATAATACAAATCCAAATAGAGAGTGTGTATTGTAGTCTTTCCCGTGAAGTGATTTTGTTTTCCTCGCTAGTTAATTTGCAGTTTCCCACTTTTTCGAGGGAAACAAATATCTAGACAAATTGATCAAGAACGATAGATGAAAAGGAGAATCGATAACTCATATCATTGCTGCATATATAAATTGCTGCATATATAAATGGTCTAGTGCATAGATCTAGTAACACCATGACCATTTGTTAAGGGTTCCTATCATATATGGACAGATTTTGTGCCCGGTAGCATTAGTAATTTTTTGGGCCCCAGTCATCTATATGTTTGTAGTTTAAGTTATTGTTGCTAAAATAGAACCCGTCAGGTTGCGCACGATAATAGCAATTATACTTGCCTTTACCGTCTTTACATAATCGGTCGATCAACCTACTGTAAACCACGATATTTTTTTCTTGTGAACCCCGGGAGAAGTAGCATTTGTAGTACTCCGTCAAGAAAAGGCTAGGATAAAACCCCCAAGAATAGATTTGACCGTCGGTGATTGTTCGCCATACGTAATCATTTCCAGTGCAATAAAATGTCACCGGCGGATTTGGAGCATTGTTGACAAGGTGAATCATGCGTTTGTCGTAAAGATGCAATTTTTGTTGCTGATCGCAGAATGTTTGCAAGCTAACAAGGTGTAATGCGATAATAGCTACTGGAAGGAAGAAGCGGGCCATTGTATATTGCTTGGAATGTCACATTTTGAAAATTTTTGTATACAATGCTTGTATTTAAAGATTAATTTTCAGCTCTTTTAAATATGCAAATAACTTTACATTTAATTTGAGATTTCAATAATCTTTTTCTTTTGGTGAACAAATGAAATTGCAGGTGTGTACCCCTGTTAATTGTCATTTCCGTCAAGGAGTATTGCCCACCCACATCACACCGCTATCTGGATGTAGGGTACTTCCCCACATTACTTATGTCTAGAACCAAAACTAAAGTCCGACCACGTATGAACTAGTATTATGAGTATGTATATAGTTCAATAATGGGCTACGGGAATCGAACATTGGTCTTGTCTAACTAGTTCTTGAGTTTCCGCCACTGAACCAAATGATCAATATTAGATTTCAACAATTCCATTGCGTAAGATTGTATTAGTACTAGTAATTGTCCGTGCCTAAAGGAACAAAGTAACATGTTTCAAACATAGTTTAAATGAATTCTCATTCTCTATTGGCTGCCCCACCAACGTTAACCAAGCTGACGTCTCTTAGAATTATTGTTTCCAAATATGCTTAAACAGAATAGAGTTCATCTAATCTGCTACATAAAATAATAATGACACATATCAATTCAATGCAACATCAACGAATTTTTAAAAATAACACATTTTCTGTAAGATGAGCTATCATATTTAATTTGATAATTTTTTTTTTGTTCTTATGATCTTTAACGAATGAAATCTACTTAAAAGGATAAAAAACTAAAAAGGTAATCAATTGAAAAGGAAAGTGTATATATTACCTACAACAGGTCAATACATAACTAAAAAGATTAGAAAACATCTCCCTAAGTAGGTTTATGTATAAGGAAATATTGATTCGAACGGCTAGGATCAACATGTTAAGGCGATCCGACAGTTGCAGTTGATACTAAGTTTGTATGCCTAGAAAAAAATTGCTCTATTTTATAATATAGATTTTTCTACCATTTGGATTTTAACAATTAATATTCTGATTACATGTGGGGTTGCTTTCATTATTCGTATACCATCTTGCTAGCTCTTCTTTCTTTTGACTTTTAAACTTTTCCAATACCAACAATCCGATGAAGAAGATTATTCAAATTGCCATAACCCTCATTATATCTTTCCAAAGTTTTCAATTTTATTTCAGTATCCCAACTCAATTAAAATATATCTTACCTTTTAAATTCATTTGCCTTCAACATATAAACACTAGCAAAGTTTTATTGTTTTCGGTTAGAATCCCAATTTAAATACTGGAATATTTCCATAAGATTACATGCAGAATTTTGAAATACTACTACCTTTTCTTTTTCTTTTTTTCAATATTTATAAGTGTTTTCATTGATACGAAAACCATATATCGAAAATGGGTAGGCACCCCTAAGGTGGGAGGAAAGCAACCACAAAGGAGGCCTAAATTCACAAACGAACATTCAAGACCACGAAAAGTTATCAAGACGACATAAAAAACCCGCCACAAAAACATCCACAAAGAGAAAACCCGCGTAGAGGAAGAAAGCTAACAAAAAACAGCTAACAAAAACTAAAGCAAAACGTGCTAGCAAACAATAAATCCACAGCCCTAAGTCCAGCTGCCCAAAAATGCCAATCAAGACCCTCACTGTCGCCGTCACCACTGCCACAAGGGCGGCTGAGACACAGTAAGGACCACGGAACAGAACCTTGATCACCACAGCAACCACACCCCAGCGTACAACACAACTTCCTCCGTCTCAAAAGACTATGCCCTCATTAGGGCGCGAACTACAAGCCGAATTTCACACAAATTACTCTCGGCCGCATCGAATTGTACTTGGCCGTTCCGAATATCTCTTGGCCACGTCAAATTTCATTTGGCCGCATCGAATTTCACTTGACCGCATCAAATTGCACTTGGCCGCTTCGAATTACTATTAGCCGCATTGAATTGCACTTGACCACTGTGAATTACTCTTAGCTGCATCAAATTTCTTTTTGCCGCAATTAATTGCTCTTGGCCTCATCGAATTGTACTTGGCTGCTACAAATTACTCTTGGTCGCATCAAATTTCTTTTGGCCGCATTGAATTGCTCTTGGCCGCATCAAATTGCACTTGGCCATTCTGAATTACTCTTGGCCGCATCAAATTGCACGTGGCCGCTACAAATTACTCTTGGCCGCATCGAATTGTACTTGGCCGCATCGAATTGCATTTAGCCGCTACAATTACTCTTGGCCGCATTGAATTGCACTTGGCCGCTACGAATTACTCTTAGCCGCAACGAATTGCATTTGGCCGCTACAAATTACTCTTGGCCGCATCGAATTTCTCTTGGCCACATCGAATTGCACTTGGCCGCTACAAATAACTCTTGGCCACATCGAATTGCACTTGACCCCATCGAATTACACTTGACCGCATCCTAACCATGCATACCGTTCATAGCATGGGTTTTCGCTGGTGATATAATACGTATTGATGTAATCATTTTGAGCATTTTTGGTTACATCATTTTGAGCATTCTTTATAACGTCCGAAAGTAGCCCCCCTCAATAGATCGAGAACAAATTTACTTTGTGTGTTGCAAAACCTTATTTCCGTAAGTATAAAATTTTAATTTTCATATTCGAAACCGTGCATAGCACGGGTCTTTGCTAGTTAACATACACACTGGCATGCAAATCTCTTTGTGTCCCGAATAATCTTTCATGTACAAAAAAATTTAAGGGTAGTTCATTAGGGAGAATGATATATCATAAATTTTGGAAATATTAAAAAAAGGATAGTTCATTTAGATACACTTCAAATCATGGTGCGTCATGTCTTTGGGCACAAACAATTACTAAAAATTCACCATCAATTACAAAATAATTCATAGACTCCACAAAACCTCCTATTTAGAATTCAATTTGAAGATGGTATTTTCATTTTTGCAACTAAATGCACAATTTCGGATGCACAATGTTGAATTTCAATTTAAGTGTTGAACTGGATGTCAAATAACCCATATGAAAGGACCGATTACCCATATATTTAAGTGTGTAGTAGAAAAAATACATTCATTAAATCATTTTATCTTACTTTTCACTTCGGTTGCCGTGCATGAAGGTAAATAGTAAATACAAATAAACTTCATTTTCTTATTTTCCTCTTACTTTCTTTCTAAAATATGAAGGTAAATCTTTGTGACTTCTGGCTAAATCGAGTGGGCCCACAAGACCAAAAGGGCACTGTTTGTGGCTTTGGGCCAAGCCCACTCTTTTTTTTTTTTTCCGTTAAGTCCATGATTTTGGAGTCCTTTTTTAAGGCTTGTTTGGGGTTTATCTGTATTGGGCTTCTAATAGTTTTTTGCAGTCTTTTTGGGTTGATTCCTTATCATTCCTTTTGTCATCTGCACCACCTTCTTTTTTTATAAGTCATTTGTATATCTTCTTATTTCTTCTTATTCAATATATTCTCTTTGCCGATTCAAAAAAAATATTGTTAGAGGAGTGAGAGAGATTTATTTAAGAAAAAGTGATATGACAGTTACAATCTTAATATGAAAATATGATCGGATGGGTGTGGGTTTATTTACTCTATTTTGTTGTCTAGAGTTTAGAATATTAGAGATGATCAATTTTTTAAGACATCATAAAAATTTGGGTCTATAACAAATAATTTATTTATTTTGTTAACCATCGTCCACTAGCAAGGGCTACATTTAAAACTAGAGCTCTCGCCCCAAAGGAGTACGTTGATACTATATAGAATCTAACCTGAAACCTTAAAATTAAAGTGAGTAAACGCAAAAACCTTGGATCTTGACCACCAGGCCAATCCTTAGGGTTTATCGTAACAAGTTTATTAGTGCAAGAAATAAATGTGACATTCTTGCTAAAACCTTGCTCGAGGTCGAGGACCAATTATCTTCATGTTAATTTTTTTTTTCTACACGTTTTAGCTTAACCCTGCAGTAAAATTATTTTTGAAAGTCCTTTTTTTTTATCAGACTCTCTCTCTCTCTCTCTCTCTCTCTCTCTCTCTCTCTCTC